>JBBBZN010000069.1:0-100898 GCA_037974915.1 Ceratobasidium theobromae
GGTGGTACATCATGGACTTCTGACATTTTGTCCACTCATGTTTACCTTAGCACATGCTACCAACAGGCATACCAACTACTTGCTCTCGATAATGGCAATTTGGCAAGGCTTCAGATTACCCATCACAAGTGTCTACCTATGGTTTCTGATCTCGAAGCTCAAGGTTTTACTCTTTAATTAACTAATTTGATGATGGACACCTTTGCACCTGTCTTAATTTGCCTCAAGGATATGATTAGCAAAATCAGTGACACAGACAGGTATGTTATCAAGCCACTTATCAGTGTATCAAGATTTAAATCAGACTTGGTAGTGCAAACTCTGGTGTCATTAAACCAAACACTCTGAATGAGGTGTTGGTTTCTGCAACCAGATGTCCATCCAAGATAGTCAATCCTTCCGTACTTGCAGAGGTGTTCCACCCAAGTCAAAACATTTCAGTTTCCACACTTGCTAGAACTCTTGGAGTGTCTTGCCCAACCATTTACAAATACATGAAACAAAACAATATCACCCATTCCTTCTCCAATATCTCATCCTCAGACCTTGACAACCTTATTCAGACATTGAAGGACAACCACCCAGCCTCAGGTTCACAGTTTGTTCATGCACAGCTGCAATCCTCAAATCTTTGAATTCAGAAAACCCAGGTTTTGGAGTCCCTTCAGAAAGTCAACAGCCTGGGTATTCAGCTACAAAAGCAGCACACAATCGCCCACTGTGTATATTCATCACCCTGGCCAAATTACCTTTGGCATATGGATGGCCACCATAAGCTTGGGCCTTGGGGGATTGTAATCCATGGAGTCATTGATGGATATGACTGAACTGTGAGTACTAATTTTGAAACTACCATATGGTGAGTCAACATGATTAATTTACTGATATTTCCCTGCAAAGATCACAAGTATTCAGGCTAGTGATAATAATTGTGCCTCAACAGTCCTTGGTTTCTTTCTGAAAGCTGTGGAGCAATTTGGTTGCCCAAATTGGTGCTGTGGTGACAGGGGAGGAGAGAACATTGGAGTTGCAATGTATATGATACTAGCCTGGGGTAGAGGCAGGGCATTGTATATGTGTGGGTCGTGAGTGACATATATCTTGGGATCGTGAGCTGCCCTTATTCATTCATGGCTATACTCTAGCTCATCACACAACCAACAGATTGAACGTCTCTGGCTTGATGTTGGAAAGCAGTTCACAAGATCTTAGCAAGCTTTTTTTGTTCAGCTTGAAGCACTCCACAACCTGGACTGAAGCAACACATTTCACCTCTGGCTACTCAAAAGCCTATTCTTAGATAATATTAACAATGATGCTAAATTATTCCAGCAACAATAGAATATGCACAGGGTCAGTGGTGCTAGAACAAAGGATCAAACTCCACAGGTGAGCAGCCTAATTTACTAACTTGCCTATTGACTTAACCAACAAAGCATTTGCACACTAGGATATGTGTTTCCTTAGACAACTTTCACAAGGTGTCCAGGTTGACCCACATATGTCACAACCTCCTAAGGTAAGGGCAACGATTGTAACTGTGGTGTTGGTCGAGTAGACTGTGGACAGTGACTAAGGCCTGAGGAACCTAAAAGCAGAGCCTATGGTTGGGTTGCTTAAAGGGTAGACTGTTGGTTCACACTAAGATGTGAGGGAACTCAACAAGGTGAGATGTTCTGAGCTGTTAGAATGTCTCACCAGTCTCTTTTATAGACAAAGAGAACAAAAGAGAATCTAACCAAGGAAGTAAGAACAATGGTATCTACAGTTACTATCTATTGTCCTAAGTCGCTGTGGAGATAAGAACTACAAGGGTAAGTGCTGAGAGGTTACAAAGAGTTACCAAGTGGCTAACCACAGTGGCTACAAGTCATGTGATCCCTGAGGCGCACATATATTCAAAGGTAAAAACGAATTAAAGTGGAGAAAAATACAAAGGTCACAACAACATGCTTCCATACCTGTGGAAATACTGCATGAATACCTTGGTGTTGATGCAGGACCAGTAACTGGTTTCTTGGGAGCTTCAGGTGCAGGAGTGCTCCCTGAAGATGTGTTTATTCCATCGTCGTCCCCTGTGTCCTTGCCAATCAACAATGATGATATTTCTGACATTGGTCTATTGCCAGAAGAAACCCAGGTGCTCCATTCTGTACAAGAACAACTTCAGTCAGAGGAACAAAGACATGTTCAGCACCCACCTGTTCACATTCCTTCCAGCAGCTGCCCATTCCCCAACATCACAACACAAGAGCAATTTTGGGAAGCAGTGTCAACTGCAATGGAAGACAATTTTATCCCACATGGGTATGGACTCCTTGAAGGGGAGTGGGATGGTTCAGAATATCCACAATTTCAGTACATGAGGGGGCCTCAAAGGCATGATTTGGCATTAGATATTCCTTTACCACCAGATGTATGGTACTCACCAGCTGTCAAATGGGGGGTCACTCTGCATATCATGGATACATTCTTGCTAACCATGTAGATGGTTGTATGTACCAAGGCTCAGAGAACATATAATATGGTACACAGGAATAACCAGAAACAAAACTATTTACTGAAACCATATGAAACCTACTAGTGCTCTGTTGTGTATGTGTGCATGCAGCTCTGTGGGTTGGAATCTCAAGCTGGGGCCCTATGGGTAGCATGATAACTCCTATTAATTAGTGGTAGAGGGGTCTGTGCCAGGGGTGTTTGGTCCATGTGGGGCATGCAAAACCTGTTTGTGCAGATCAGCATTAGCGTTTGGTGGGGGCTCGTGCCATGCATACAGGAGGAACCAGTCAGACTTGGTAAGTAGTCTGCACATGCTCACTATATGTGCACTGATAGGTCGAAATAGTGAAATACACTATTTACACATCAGTTTAAGGGGGGGCACATGTCCCTGTTATTCAAGTCAAATTAAATAAATATTCTATCAAGTGATCTCAACAAACAAACTACTCAAACCTCCTGATGCTGCATTTTTTTCTTGCACCTGATACTAATGTCCCAAGAAACCATCTTATCAGAGTCACTGGACACCAAGTTGGTATGGGATCAATATGGACTGGACTTTAATTTCACCATGGACAAAACCCCCAAAACACTTTTTGTATCAGTGCTTTCCCCCAAAAATTCATCCTGAGCTGGGCTGATTTGAACATCCATGAATCAAGATTTCAGGCAAAGTGTTTGAGATCCATCAGGATTCTCTCTGTCGCACCTCTATCTTTTTTGACAAAATGCTTGGCTCTAAGGCCATGTTCAGCAGTACTTCAGATCAGGATGGATTATCCTCAGAGCAACCTCTATGTTAGACCACCATGCAACTCTAGATCAATGGGCTGCATATATGGTATATATGTATAGGCCACAGTAAGTCATTAAATGAGATTCCCACATTTATACTGAATTTACAAACTTTTGGAGCTATAACGAGAAACAACCCTCACCTACACAAGACCATTGGATCAACCTCCTCACAATTTCAGACAAATTTCAAATTCCTGGTGGAACACAACTCACACAAAATATGCTTGAGCAAGGGATTCCAACACCAATGCCTCCATCACTTCAGCTTCAGCTTGGTCGCAAGTATGGCATTCAGGACTGGGTTCAGAAGGGGGCCTCCCTCATCATTGACACTCCCCTACATGGTCTTGTTGAACACAACTATGAGTTGCTTGGGGCACCAACCATCCATGCCCTCATCAAGCTCCACCATCAACTGACCCAACATTGGCACCAACTCTCTCTTGCTCTCCCCACCCAAATTGGCTCACACTCCACCACATGCAAAGATCCTAAAGCATGCACATTTGCCTGGCTTACTATTTGCAAACAATTGGATCACCTACTCCTCCACACTCCTGCTGCCATCACTGACTTCCAGCTCCTAGACAAAATTCATAATCAACAACAAGATCCAACTTCCAGCATAGCAAGAATGAACACCAGCTGCTTGAGTTGGGTCATAACATCATGTGAGAAGGCTTTGTCGGACAGCAAGGATACACAGCTTGTATTAACAACAATTGATCATATCAGCAACCTACAGAACTGAGCATTGTGATGTTGTTTACATATTAGAACTTGTCTAATCTAATAGTAGCTTCCACTTCCTTTACCAGATAACCAGATTTTGATTTGAGAAGAACATGAGAGCCATGAGAAAGTCAAGAACATCATGAGAGCTGCAAAAGTCCCATAAGGGTCTGTGTGTGGACATGGAGAGTTACAGAGGGCCATAAGAGAACCATGAATGAGAGCCACTAAGAGAGTCACAGAAACTGTAGTCACCAAGGAGCCATGAGCCACAAGTGCTACAAGAGCAAGCAATAAAAGCTACAAAGCCACACCAAGACAAGTTGCCTGAGCCACCAAGAGCTCCAGCAAGAATCCATGAGAGCCATGTCGCCCATGCAAGCTGTGAAAGTGTTCAAGGATGTAGATTGAAGCCAAGATACTGCCAGTGGCTCATGACCTGTTATCTTGGCATGTCATCTGATGTGCACTGTTCCAAGCTGTGGCCGCTGCACACTTCCAAGCCACACACTTCCAAGCTGCATACTTCCCTGTCTCATACTTTCCATCTGCATATGCCAACATACACCATACATTGCTAAACTCTCATTTCTCACTCCTCACTCCTGTTGATCCCTGATCCCAACAGATAATAATAATTTTGAAGTGGTGGGGGGACATAGTTGTATCCACACAAAATCTCCATAGCTAAAGTCATTGGCCCCAACAGGTTGGCCTATGTGTACATAACACTTTATTTTATTTTAATTAATTAGAAATATCTAAGCCATTGTGGCGTGTACGCATTCATATCACATCAGGAAAATCAGTTTTAGTTTTAAAGTCCTTCATAGTTCTAATAAACACCATAATCACATAATGTATCCCCCCTTTTTGATTGATACTAATAATCAATCTGGATGATTGACACAACTTTGAATATAGTCTTGGGTTGACAAGTATTTTGAAATTGTGGGTACCCAACTCATAAGTACTTGAAAACCTCCAAAAATCACTGAATAATCACTGGATAATCACTGAATAATCACTAAATAATCACTGAAAAATCACCAAAAATCACCAGAAATCACCAGAATAAATAAACCATATATGGACAAATTTTTGTCCAAGTTAGGTGTGTGAATTGGTCACATGACCAGTCACATGATCTCTGGACTTTGCAGCAGAAGTCACTCTGACACTGCAGCACACCACCCAAACATGTACATGCACACCCCCTGGGGGCATTTTATAGCATTTAGTCAGGTTGGTCACAAGGGGATGACAAATTAATGGCTAGTTCAGAGTTTTGATCAAATTGGAAATTACTCATGCTATATATGGTATACATAAATGAGTTGACATTTCCCAAAAAAGGGAAAAAATATATCAAAAAAGATCGAAAATCATATAATTTCTGTGTTCTATATATGGTAAATTTGAAATTTGCCCAAACAGGTAAGATCCAGGAATTGCTTCATATGATGCAGTTTCCATGTGGCTTTCATTGTGTTTATTCAATGTTTATTCAGTGATTATTCAGTGATTATTTGGTGATTATTTGGTGATTATTTGGTGGTTTTACAGTACTATAAAGCCCATGACTAACTTCATAATGCTTTCCAATACAACCTGGTTTTATAGTGCTGTAAAACCTACAGCCAAATTCATAATACTTCCTGACCCAGGCCATGTTAGACAGTACTGTAAAACCAAAAATTTGCTGGAGAGTACTTCAAAAACATCCAGATATTTTACAGTAGTGTGAATCCATGCATAATGTATCCCCCTGGTTTTAAAACTCATGCAGGTTTTGCTGATGCATGTAAACATATGTGAACCCTCCCCGCCTCCCAAGGAATGGGCATATTATCATAAGTCACTGTAATGCATCAGGAGAATTTTCTGGGGCCTTAGAGCCTATTAGAGCCCAAAACCATTGGGAGATAGACCTAGGCTCGTGACCAGCCGTTCTGGCACATGAGCGGACAAAAAGAGACAGAGGGAGCATGCATTCCAGAACGGCTGGTACAATTGGCCTACTGATTTCAAGCCGAGGTACCTCGGCGACCAAGCGCCGAGGACTTAGCAGAATTGCGAGAGCTGTCTGAACGGGGACCCCTCGAACTAGTCCGCATCAACAGATTAAATTATAATTAAATTATATCTTAGCTTTGTATCATATAGATTTTCGATATAGCAAGTTAATTGCCCTATTTTCTCTAGAGGATCATGATATCAGAGGATAACGGCCTTGAAACTTTGGCACAACAGGTGCAAAACTGGGGAAAACTACAAAGATTGACCATGGGAGACTTCGAAGCCAGTTCTGCACCATTAGAACTTGGCAAATCCCGTGTACCTGCCTGATAACATGAGCTGCCGACACGGTTGGGAGAGGTACAATGTCACGTTTAAGGGTCACGCTTAGTCATCCATCCAACCGAACACGAATCCGATTCACAACGTTCATCGTACAGGCTCAATCTTCAAATATCTCAAGGTCATCCAACCAGCTTTCCTCATCCTGATCCATCCAAGTGTGCTCGTAGCCGTCGCCGCCCTCGGTCTCCTCTTGAGCTGCCAAGTCGACTGAGCCACAGTCTGACTCGAGTCCCGCACCCTCGTCCTCAGCTCTAGCACTCCCGGCGTCACTTCCTGAATCACCCTCTCGATCGTATACCAGGCCAGCTTGCTCGAAATCGCCCTGGGGCTCTTCTGTGGTCGTTTGAGGCACATGGGTTGGTGGTTTGCGGGGCAACGATGTGTGCGCAGTCATCTCCGATACAACGGGCTGGCGGTGAGCTTCTTGGGTCGATTTGAATAGCCGGTTGTACTCGCGCAGCCCTGAAGTCTGCCCGTCTAAAAGTTTCTGTAGCCCGACAGACTCTGCATCGACAGCTGGCTCGTCCTCGTTCTCAAATGTGCGACCTTGGGTCAACTGATAAACCTTGTGATCCTCGAGGCTATGGATCAACTTCGTAATGTCCAAAGAAATGTCGGGGTTGGTGTGCTTGGTGCCCAGGTATGTTCCAAGAGTCCTGTTGAGGTCCCTGACAAGGTTCCGCAATGCTTCGGTGCAAGGTGATATAGTCGCTAGCCAAGACCACGAGGCATTACTGCCCGTCGCATTATATACGGTCTGGGGGGTGGGGGGTAATTGAATAAAGTTCTGTACGGTTAGGAGTCTGAATGTGCAGACTAACCTTTATCCAGAAATTCGCATGCTCTTGAATGAGATCGAGCGGGACCCATGCATCCACTCGACCAGTGGGATTGAGTAACCAGTTCTTAAACGCAAGATCACTGATATATATTTTGGTGAGTCTTAATCCTCAATCCCGTTTATTTGGTTCTTACCGGAGTGGTGCTGGCCAAACTTTCTGGACGTGGTGGATCAAGCTGAGGGCTTCGAAGGCATACTGAGCACGGCCTGATCCCCTAAACGACAGTGCGAACACCTTCATGATCAAGAGTACACTCCCTGGGTCACCCGTCTTTGTTGCTCGGATAAGCTCTCGGATGTTCAGGGCATCGCAGAGGAACAACAGCGCATTTTCATAGACCATATCCCCAGCTTTCTCACCTGGCTTTACGAATTTTCGTGCAGCCCGAAGGTCTTGGACAGTCTGCGCATTTGAATATTTGTCATAAAGGCGAGTGGCATCAGATACGAGTTGATCCCAGGATGGCTGAATGTTCCCATCAATGTTGAGTGCCCCAAGGAGGTGCATATATTCGTCGAGAGATGCACATCCGGATGTCAAGGTAAGGCAGTGCAGCACTCGCGCAATGAGTGAAACGCTGATCAAGTTCCTGGAGACTGATACCGGGGGGAGTGAGCTCAATGAGAATGGCTTTCGCTCAAGGATAGTGTTGTGATACGAGAGGGAGCTCGGGTTGTGTACATTAGCTGAGGTATTGCCTAAATGAACAACAAGGAACCCTGTTATTGCTGCCATGAGCGTGTGAAAGAGACCGATAAGTGGGACTGAGTTCCCGAATGAGTGTGCAATGTCATCATTCCCAGTGCGGCTGCCCTTTGCTGAACGTAGATGGGAAATAGACTTTTGGTCACCACCAACAAAGTGAATAGTGTTCCGAAACTTCTCTGTCGTGGTGTCGATTTTGAGTATGGAGTACATCTCGGTCATCACATCGATGACGCCATCAACTGAGGACTCCTCGATCTCCATGGCAGGCATTGAATAGAAGCTGGACTTGTGGACCTCCAAAAGGTGGGATGTTGCTGGTTGAGTGGATTCCAGAAGGGGTTTGTATTGTGTGAAGAAAGCTCCACCATTTTGGATAATTATACAGAGGATATTGTGGACCATGAGCTTCCAGTGCAGTGTCTGCTCACTAGGTGACAAAAGAACATCATTATGGTCCAGAGGTGGTGATGTTAGGAATGCATTGAACGCAGCAGCCTGGTCAAGGGATTCAGGTGTTGCACCATAGATTTTGAATACTGTTGCACAAGTGCCATTCATCTGCGTATCTAGCCAGGTGGTCAATCAGCATTCAAATTTCTGCAAGTCTGAGCTCCTGGATATGTACCAATTCGCCCAAGGACCTGTTCAGCAACTTTCCGAACCAAATTGATATTGTCAAAAATGAATCCAACCTCCTCCGCCGATTCTGGGCTTGCAAGATGCTGAAGGCGATATAAACATTCATTGGAAAGGATTTTTAGGGGACCAAGGGATGGCTCCTGGTTTTTTGAAGCAAGGATATCAGCTTCTATCTCGGCCATTGAAGCTTCCTGTGTTTTTTTCTTGCACCATACTGAAACTCCAAGCCCGCTAATCAAGTGCGAGTAGCTGACTAAGATCCCTATATGCGACGAAATTGAAAATGCCTGTCGCTGAAGACCGGCAGCATACATGTACAGCCCAAAAACCACCTGGAGGAGGTTGTTCTTTTGGCTGTATTCACGAAGGAGGGCCGCAAGGGAATACATTACAACCTAAACCAATTTAGCATGCTTTGGTGGGTTGATCCAAGTTTGGAGGGTTTATGACTCACATTGCGAGCAGCCGATGGTGCACTTCCAAGTGTTACAATCGATGGATCAACACCAGCAATTGACAGCAATATGTGGACTGATGTGCTACAGCGATTTTGAAGCTCTTCACGGATCTCCTCAATCCTAAATTGTTCCAAGTATTCTGGTCCGATTTTCCGAGTCTCTGTGACAGATCGTAGCACACCCGACTTTGTGACATGCCTTGCTTCTTTCCGGATTTCAGAAACAACATAGTTTTTCACCCAGTTGATCACAAGAGTTCGCCCAGATGCTGTTTGGCGAGAGTGAGTCCAATTGTTGAGTAGTTTTTTTGCAGAGTCTGGATCACGCCAAAAGTGCTTCCGACGAAGGTCTTTTCCAAGCTTGGCTTGGTCCGGCTCAAAGAGGAATGCAAGCCATCCAGCAAATGTAATGCTTTCAGGCTTGAGCTGATCGACGACAGACTGAAAGATATCAAGAAGTCTTTGATCTCGATTCGCTGACCCTGTCCCAAACAATGATGCACCAGCTTGGGGCTGTTGGGGAGTCACATTTGAAGCTAGGATTGGATAAGGCTCGGAAATTGGTGAATCAGGTGTAGAATGGGGTGGACTTGAATCCCATACAGCAGGAGTCAATGGCCACTACCCAAGTGCAGATAATTGCAACATATAGTAACCAAGTCAGCTAAATTCCAGTCTTTGTTTGTTGGTATATGTGGTAGTACTCACACCTACATCAGCCATTTCAGACTCATTTTCTGTGTTTGTTCCTAGTAAAATGGGCAACATTGATATGAGAGAAGTAGAATTATTGGGAACTGGGTGGAGGTGCACTCTAGAACAAGGAATAATTATTGGTGTCTCACTACTAGCTGGCCCTTGGACCATGTTTACTGGCACTCGTGACACCTCATAGCCCAAAGCTAGAGCCCACTACCAGCTTCACCCTCTGTGTATAATGCCCTCCAGACCAAATGCATCCCAAGCTAAGGCAACAACAACAGTCTATGGTCCCACTAAACCCATTAGAATACCTGATTCTGTCCGCCAGAAGTACCGAAACCTCAATCAATTGATGTGTCAGCAATTCCAATGGGAGAATAGCCGATGGTACCAGACCAATGGCGTACTCTGCCAGCTTATGGGATGGGATGCAGTATTGCATGCCGGGACAGGTGGTGGGAAGACAGGGGTTGCTGCTGGGCCATATGTGCTAGAGGAGAACAAAGCACGTTTGACCATAGTGGTGTCCCCCTTGATTGCACTCCAATTGGACATGGTGGGTTCGCATACAGCCCACATGGCTTGTGATTAGGCTATGTGCCAACTTGGAAACTACAGGTTACCAATTTCAATGAGAAGTATAAGGTGTCGGCTGTGGTTGTCAATAGTGCACTCAGTGGGAAAGAGCTTTCCCGTGTCATACAGGTGGGTTTGCTACCATCACATTGTTCACATTTAGCTTGCTAAAATGTGGATTTTCTTCCATTGTGCCTCAGGATATCCTGGCACAAAAGTATCAAATTATGCTAATCTCGCCCGAAAGCCTCCTCTCATATCGCATTCGAGATGAGCTGCTCTTGAAACCATGGTTCAAGGAGCTTGTACTCTCGATTGTGATTGATGAAGCTCATTGTATATCGATTTGGGGTGCCAATTTCTGCAAGAAATATGGCACATTGCACATCGTACGTGACTACCTGCCCAAGGTCCCCATCATAGCACTCTCTGCCACACTCTCCCCCCGTGTCCTTCGTGACTTGACAAGCAAATTGCACATGGGCAAAGAATACGCATTTATTAATGTAGGGAATGAGCGCCCAGAGCTTGCACTTGTAATCCGTTGATGTCAATTCCCTATGAAGTCGTTCAGGGACTTGGCGTTTATTCTCGACCGCCATGTCTACCACCCCCTCGATATCCCAAAAACATTCATCTTCCTTGACAATAAAACCCTGGCCTACCAAGTCATTGATTTCTTGGTTTCACTCCTCCCAAGTCACCTGCGATACTCTGGAATCATCTGACCATTCAATGCTCGCCACGGAACAAAGTACCGAGCTGATGCGATGGAGCACTTTAGGAAGGGGAACATTCGTGTCTTGGTTTGTACAGACGCAGCAGGAATGGTGAGTAGTATGCATTCAAAAAAATCTTCCAGTACGCTTGTATACATAATCAGCTAAAACCCAGGGGTGCGACATTCCCGATGTCGACATCGTGGTCCAATGGCGGGTTGTCACCCTCTCCACACTCGTACAGTGCTGGGGTCGGGCTGCTCGGGGACCTGGATGCACTGGATTAGCTGTACTACTTGTTGAGCCAGCTGCATATACGTATAATCCTACAGAACCTGGGCAGAAAGAACCCAATCAAAAACGGTCGAAATCGAAATCTCAGTCTCCCAAGGGCCGGAATTCACTCAAAGAACCCCTTCGAAAGGGTGGATTTCAATCAATGGTTCCTGGAGCGCAACCCGAACTTCACGACAACTCGCCATATGAAGGTACTCTAGCCATGGTTCAAACCAAAGGCTGTCACCGGAAGATTTGGACTGAGGTTTTCCGAAACCAACCAGTCCGTGAGTTTACCAGCTTTCCACATGAGCACACCTTGTCCCGAGACTCAGAGGTACTTTGTACCATACTGGTTTAACTTGCTAGAACCCACTGGCCCATGCTGCTCGGCAAAGACATGCTCGCCAGAATTGTTGAACTTCATCAAGGTGTCTGGCCTTCGCCAAACTCAACCCCAACTTAAGAAAGCACCCAAGAAGGGCGTACCACACCTGCGGAGCCAACAAGATTTGACAGCTTGGCGGTCGCAGATTTGGTATCAGGATCACTCGGGTGCTTCATGGGGATCATCTGGCATCCTCAGCGATGATCTGGTCGACTTTCTTGCATCTGTCGGCCCTATCGTTGATCACAAAGCTCTCGGTCACCTTATAGCGCATCGCTGGGGATGGTGGGAGGAGTATGGGCATGAGCTTGCGGATCTAGTTGCACAACTCCACACACCTTACACGCCAACCCTCCCGAAGTCCAGGAGCTCACGCAAGCGAAAGGCCAGCACTGCTCTAGGCAATGCCCCACAAGAACCTGGCTCACCTCTTGGCCCAGCACAAGTGGATTCCCATTCCGCCAGTGCAATCACCCAACCGGGCCGTTCCAACACCTTATCTGACGGCTCGCCGGCACCTGCAAAAACTTGTCGGACAGAGGGAGCATCAATAAGGAATACTGCCGGTAAGTAGACCTATCGTTTCTCAACCAATCCACCACACTCGTAGTGCGAGTGTATTTGTGATCACTCACTCAGCCTGGCAGGCGCACAAATGGGCCACAAACATTATATTTGTTGCGCCAATCCCCATGCTAAGCACCTATAAACAAGTCAAGGCACTTGACGTGTATGCACCCTCTGGTGGGTTCGCTGCCGGTGCCATGTGCCCTGCCCGGGACCCCTGGGGGATATATTTGGCCCGAGTGGTATAACGATGCCACTAGCAATACTGATACTGACTGTCCTTAGGGAACTCTACAAGCGCCAAAACAGACACCACGCCCTCACAGTCCGATTTGACTTTCACGTGGAGCATTGCTGGATATCAACACTCGACGGTCCCACCCGAATCATCCCCCAGTGCAGCGCACCACAGCTTCAACTCAATCCCTCAATAGTTAGCCACTGAAGACATAGCTCACCACACGCACTGATGACTTGATTTTACTCTTTATTTCAATCATGTCTAGTATGTACCTTGAATCTAGGCTACTATGCTTTACTTGCACCCACTGATATGACGGTCGGAGCGACTTGAGTGACAGTCATGGTGGCAGTGCCGTGCAGTACGCTCGTGACTCCGAAGTGTGTCATGACATTCAATGGTCACTCGGCCGTGTGGCCATCCCCCTGCTTGAAAAAATAATCATCATACAAGATACACTCAAGTGGCGGCCTCGGATCTTGGCATGTGGCTGGGTAGGAGTCTCAGGAGATGTTCTGTTGCATTTGTACCCGATATTCCTAAGCACAACTCGCCATAACTGCAATTTTGAGTGTAAACTGGGATTGTGTGCATCAGATGCGCGCCACCGAGTTTGCTCGAATAAACTTAGTGCGAAATGACGTTCAACCCAACTCATCCATTACAAAACTATTAGTCCCGGGGAGTAAATGGGACTAATCAAAAGCGAAACTTGAAATCATTAGTCCTATTGTACCAGCCGTCTCGCAGGCTCGACCTTCCCATGTTCCTTTTTCGGACACTTCCAGACTCAGCCGATCAGAAAACCATGTGACCATTCCCAGGTGTGAATGAGTGCTGGGAAGGTTGAGACTGCGAGACGGCGGGTCACGAGCCTAGATAGACCCCCCTTCCTGGAGGCTCCAGGAGCCTCTGAGAGCAGATCCAGCTAACCATTTTGGGTAAGAGGGAATCCCAGACCTCACCAAGATCCCAGGTATGTATCCCTCCATTATTTTTTTTGTCCCTTGGCAGAAACCCCACTAAATGCATGAAAGTGCATATAGGGGTGATGTGTGCCAAGGGGTAGGGGTGTGTTGAGGGGGGGAATTGGCTTAGGGGGGGGAATAGGGGTATTGAGCTCTAAGTCATGTGACTCTGGGTAAGGAAAGGGAGAATGAGCTATGGACTTGGGCGACTATATGCGGAATTTGAAATTGCTGAAAATTTGTCAGCAGGTGCGCACCATATAAGGGAATGTGGCTGTGTAATCAGAATCCAAATCGGGTCAATATTGACCGAGAAAAACACGAAATACTTTCGGAGACCCGAGTCTTTTTGCATTTTGATTGGCTGGGAGGGCAATTGACCAATGAGAATGCAAAAAGACTCGGGTCTCCGAAAGTATTTCGCGTTTTTCTCGGTCAATATTGACCCGATTTGGATTCTGATTACACAGCCACATTCCCTTATATGGTGCGCACCTGCTGACAAATTTTCAGCAATTTCAAATTCCGCATATAGTCGCCCAAGTCCATAGCTCATTCTCCCTTTCCTTACCCAGAGTCACATGACTTAGAGCTCAATACCCCTATTCCCCCCCCTAAGCCAATTCCCCCCCTCAACACACCCCTACCCCTTGGCACACATCACCCCTATATGCACTTTCATGCATTTAGTGGGGTTTCTGCCAAGGGACAAAAAAAATAATGGAGGGATACATACCTGGGATCTTGGTGAGGTCTGGGATTCCCTCTTACCCAAAATGGTTAGCTGGATCTGCTCTCAGAGGCTCCTGGAGCCTCCAGGAAGGGGGGTCTATCTCCCAATGGTTTTGGGCTCTAATAGGCTCTAAGGCCCCAGAAAATTCTCCTGATGTGTTTCATTTGTATCTCCCCAACGAGTCATACTTAAAGGTGTACTCTTGAATGCCAGCATGTGTGGCTTTAGTAAGTTCATTCTTTTGGACTTTGTTAGGATTTACATATGGATAAAATATGTGTGCTTAAATGAGTTTTTTTACAAACTGAACGCCATATCGGCCGGACATGGGAGTGAAGGTATATATATATATTACTAACCAAACAACTCAAACAACTCGCGACAGGTAGAGCATGGGGCGCGGGACTCGGAACTCGCCATCAGCTGTGCGGTGAGGTCCCAAGAACGTGTAACGGAGCACTACCCAGCCAACAACAGTGATAAGATAATCTTGAATTGGTCAGGGGCACGTGCACATCATAAAATGCTGCGCTCCTTGAGACACCCACAACATCGAACCAACATCAGTATTCATCGGATGAATAATATTATATTTCATTCTGTTCGAGCCCAGCCAGTGCCTGATCTTAGCCTGATTCCACCACACTCGGGTGCTGCCACTGAACGTCCAAGCCATTCGCAGACAAGTTGATCTGCGGCACCGGCCTCCTGGGTCGAATTTGCCGAACTGCGTGTTCAGCGAGGGGCTGTGTAAATTGACTTCAACCCTTAAGATATCAATGCCTAGGTTGACGCCTTGGGCTCTGCGCACTACGGCGACCCTTCTCACTGGTGGCTCTAGTTGGCAATGTCGACGTCGCGTACCAGTTCGATTGTGAAGCACTCGGATGAAGTTAAGGAGGAGGTCGTAGACCAAGATCAACGTCAGCTGGTATGATTATTTTACTTTTAATTGAGATATGGTTCGTTGTACTTGTCCAAACTTTGATCGCTATGGCTTGGCTACCAACATATTGCCCAAAATACCTCCCGATTTGTGGTGTACATTGTAACCGTCTAATAGCTTCTTCACTTCTCGAGCATGCGAAAGGAATGAGCTGACTTTTTAAATTACTTCATAAAGCAAAACCTCGGATATGTCCCGGTATGTTTTTGACCTCGCTTTTCCGTAAATCGACTGATTCCCTGATTAATTTTCACTGCGTACGCAGAAATTGAAACGAACATTAGGCTTGATCGAGAGTTTTTCTTCAAGCTTTTGTGCAGTTAATTGTGTGAGCGCCGTTCGGTATGTTTGTGTTGAATTTCTTGCCTCGAAGACTCAATTAATCTTCATAATTCAAATTCACACATTAAATATTTATTCTTTGCCCGTGTCATAGAGCTATATTTTTCCTTGGGATGCTTGGTGGTGGACCACTTGCGACGTGGACTTCATCTTTGGTCTCTATCGTGTTTATGTGCATCACTGCGGCGGTACTTAGGGAGATATGCTCCGCATTGCCCATTAGTGGAAGCATCTATGTTTGGGCTATGCAAGCGGCGGGCCCACGACATGCACGTTTTGTGGGGTGAGTTACATATTTAAACTGAGAAGTTATCCCGGCAATATTAATCCCATGTTAGGTGTATTGTCGCTTGGTGGATCACAACTACCTGGATTACCTTTACTGCGTCAGTCAGTCAGGTGAGTCGCATCTATCACAAAATGTCATTAGGACCGCTGCTCTGATACCCTAAACCTATTCTATCTAGTTTAATGCCAACTACATTCTTTCACTTGTCCCGGTATATGACTTGGAGTTCCCAGGCGGTGTATCTAACGACAATGTCAAATGGAGGGCGGTAGTGTGGTTTTCCTCCGAGTTACTACTATTACTTGCCGTTCTGCCCAACTATTTGCCGCGTGAGTTGCGCCGCGATCCGACTGGGCTGGTAAACTCATAACTAACGTTCGACCGATATAGCTCGGATGTTCTCGATGGTTCTTCGTGCGTCGGTTTGCGTAATAACCCTTGACTTTTTCCTGTGTATTATTTGGCTTCCGATTGGAGTCAGCAAAACGTATGGTTTCCGGACAGCCAAGGAAGCGTTTCTCACCAAATGTATGTGTTCTGTATGATTCGTGCAGTTAAGCTTGGCTAAATTGATTCTTTAGTCAACGGAACTGGTGCACCTTCGGGATGGAACTGGATGTTATCTTTTGTCTTTGCGTCCTCGTTGCAGGCTGGCTTCGACGCTGCTGGACATGTTGCCGAAGAAACCAAGAACGCAAGGTAAGCCTGTACCAAATCAGATCATACCTTAATTAATTCAACCTGCGTCGCCAAGTGTTGTCGCTGCCCAAAGCATATTCACCAGTGCAGTGACATCTGGTATTGGTGGATTTATCGTAACAATTCTATTTCTTTTCTGCACACCCGACTTCGACACGTTATTTTCACTCAACGCACCACAGCCATTTGTGCTGATTTATACTTCGGCCTTGGGCCGTGGCGGTGGCACTTTTATGACAGTACTTGCCGTTGTGTCGGCACTGCTGGTAAGCTAATTTAACTGGGACTACCGAGGAAGTTGCAGACGAGTGCTGAATGTTTCATTCTTTCAAGAGTAACTGCATCGTTGTGCTGGCCGCATCGCGACTTATTTTTTCAATCGCCCGCGACGGGACGCTCCCTCTCTCATCCTGGGTATCAAAGGTTTCTCACGACGGTCGCCCACTTAACGCTGTGACGCTCGTATATATAATCGGAGCGTTGCTGTTGTGCACAATTCTGCCGAGCACGGTTGCATTTTTCTCCTTAATGAGCTGTTCGGTCTTGCCCCTTTTCTCATCCTATGGGGTTATTGCTTTGCTCCGCTTGGTATCGACCCCCAACCAATTCAAGACCTCGAAGTATTCGCTGGGCAAATTCGCCAAGCCGTTGTATATTGTAACGGTGCTATTTCACGCTGTTTTATTTGCAGTAAGTGTTCTTAAACTATCTTGTTTTTGATAAGAACTTACTCTTTGTAGGTATGGACATCTCCGTTCACGTTCCCAGTCTCAGCGAAAACGCTGAACTTTGTGAGTTTTAATGCCTTCAACGTTCACAGAACAAGAATCTCATCCATATTAGGGCCCGGTCATTTTTGGCGCGGTCACCATTTTCGGTATCATGACATGGTGGTTTATTCCCCAGGAAACGTGGCTGAGTAAGGAAAAGATTGAGCACGCTTTCGAAGGGGCATCGTAGGATCAGCTGCGCACATGTAATGTACATTTTTGGGTCTGACAATGTAATCATGTACATCTGGTAGTGGAAGTATTTGGTGCACAGTATCCGCGCTCTGGGGTTTGCACCAAGTTCTGGAGTCTAGGCCTTATTAAGAATGGGGATGGCCTTGGTGGGGCCCTCGAATTGATCGAAATCGGGTGTTGGGAGTTCGATTTATGCTGTCAAGAATCGTATTGAGGCGGGCGTTAGTGTGAATAATCCGTTTCTAACGCGCGTGAGGGCAGTCACATAGTCTGATTCTTGTACGGGTGGAATCGTATGCGTAATTTGTCTTTTGGCCGTGGGCTGGTAAGTTTAATAAGGGCACCACATTGCACTCGTATCGGCAGTCAGGAGTCTTTTTACCATCAACACTTAAGCCTTCCATTTACTTTCAGTGAATTTTCGAATAGAACCATTCATTTCGGGCATCGATACTAAACCAGCTGTTGTCGCACATCCAAGGACAACCCTTTCAAACTAGTGGCCTTGACCTATCTCGACCCATCCGGCCTACTCAGCCTGTGGATAATACTTAGCAATTTCTAACACCCCCTTACCGTAGTTCTCGGGATGAAGCATTGGCCATGGCACATCCGCAAATAAAGATCCCCAAAGCTTAATTAACCGCGCGCGGGTACTATCATTCTCCTAACCAAGTTTATTATAGGGTGGAACCTATATATCGAGGAGATTGCGTTTGAATGCACATTGGGATCTCATCGGAACCAGAACCAAAGCCAAATGGGGAGGAAACGCGTGTGGGCGCAAGTCTTGAATGCAGTTTTGTCCGGTCGAGATGTGATCACTAATTTCGGTGGCTGCCTCGGCCCGGCCCTCAAAGGAGCTAAACCCGATAAGGGCAATCCCACTCGCTCTGGCCTCCGTAGAAATACCCCACAACCCGACTCACAGACGATCAGTCGTATCTCGCCCAGACCTCACATACCCTGCAACATATACATGCCACTCTTCGTAGGCGATTCGTCCCGAAGCTGATAATTCTAAGCTAATTACTCGGTGTGCATTTCATCAGGTAGCAAACCAGGCTGAGGTGCCCGCCGTGGCTAGCTTTAAACACCAACCTAATCAAGGTTTGGTACTCAATGAAGTATTCGGGAGCGGACACGAGCAGCAACCCATGACCTGTGGAATTGGCACCTTTGAGCCTAATACATCAATCACGTATCCGTATGATGGCTACGAGTTTTCAGTTGTTCTCGAGGGTGCGTAGAAGTTTGGCCTGTTCCCCTTGATTAATAGGCGATGCATTTGTTATAATAGGGGAGGGTGAGCTTTTGGATACTTCGAAACCCGGGGAAGTTAGGGCCATTAAACCAGGGGACATTATTCATGTTGAAAAGGACACAACTGTGACATGGTCTGCCTCAACGCCAATGAAGGGTAAGCATATTTGAGGTCAAATCATAGATAGGATTTTCTTAAACTTATGTGCTTTCACCCTTGCAAGTGTTCTACGTGGTTCAGAAGGAACTTGGCGCGGCCGTCTAGGTGAAGCTCGTGAGCCTATGAAGGTCTGGACAAATGAGAGTGGTCTCCGTTCAAACGAATGAATTGTACTAGTAAACACAAAGCGACTGGACGAACAATTTTATACCATTTTCGAGACGTTCGTGTTGATGACTACCTTCTAGAAGCGGCCTGCCCCGGGCCACTAACCTTGCTCCTGCTGGGGAGTCGGGGCTGAGGAGCCGAAGATAGCCAAAAATTAAAATATAAAGCACGTCTACATTTGATCGTGGTGAATGTTTGGCACGCAGCCTGCGAAGGAGCCAACAATGATACTTAGGGAAAGGGCCGGCGCTTATCTATGTTTAGCGCCGGATTGCGAGCTACCCGCGCTCGCTCCTTGCGCTCCCCCATCTGCGCCAGCTCCCGACTTACCGAGAACGCGTGTAGCCAATGCCCCCTTTGGGTTCTCCCTGACCCTCGACCCTCAATAATGAAAGTTATATATATATTTACACCTAATTACCTGTTCGGGCCACACCATTCGTATTCAACATGGGGTACCAGCCACGACTAGCTTAGCGCGCCCCCATCGCGGTCTACGCGCCCTATTTGCATTGCGGTCTAGATCTATGCATCCTATCTGCATCGCAGGCTATGCGGGCTACTTAGGTGCACCTCTACGCCCCCTTTCGCACGTTTTCGCGCCCTATCATTCGCCGCGCTTATTCATATACTGCGCCACGATCAGCGCTTCATCTCACGCCACGACTAAGCGTGATGATTCTGCAGCGAGCATATGCCACATTATCTCATTTTACATGGCCTAAGATGCATCCCATGTGTCCTGGCAAGCTATTTGCGTGGAGTTTTTATAGGGTGGGCACCCGAAGTTACCGGATCACGTATGTATTTACAAGTTTTATAATACCATTTTACGCCATCAATTCCAGTCTCTACCCATAAGCCCATTACACGCTCCATGGCGTGGCTGTAGTACATACTACGACAGCGGCGCACCGTCAGGGCCCGGTCGTCACAGGTGGCAGGTCTGGCCCCCGTTCAGGGGGGTTCTCAGTCACCCATTCCCAGCGGGTCCGCCGCCCGCTCGCTTTGTCGTCACTCGGCACCATGCCTCAACCTCACTCCTCTCACCCTCCTGCGTCGGGCTCAGGGCGCGAGCTCGCGGGCGGCCCCAGCTGCACCCCAGCCCTACGCGCTACGCGCAGTCGCTGCTGCTTCCAGCCTTAAGTCGGCTGGTACTAGTCGTTACTGAGTGCCCGTCAGAAGGCCAAGTGATCGTGTGTGGGTGCTAGTCTTGAATGCCATCTTGTGAAATCGAGATGTGATCACTAATTTCGTTAGTTGCCACTTAGTATTACGACGGAATATTAATGTTCCAGACTATAGACATCGTTTGCTCTACATATATAGAATACTTGTATGTGTTTCCCACTAGAAGTTTCTCGTGTATTCAGACGCTTACGCGTCGATGTTGTCTCTGTATGCGCTTGTGTTCTGTCTCTTATATATATATGCGTAGTTAGAATACGCAGACCTCATCAGCCTCTTGATACACTTGAATTTACTCTCAAGCAACTACTCCGCGTACTTTAGGTAAACTCATAACTATAAGGGCAATCCCACTCACTCGCTCCGGCCTCCGTAGAAATATCCCACAACCCGATCGCGACTCACAGACGATCGGTCGTATCTCACCCAGACCTCAAATACCCCGCAACATACATGCCACTCTTCGTAGGTGATTCGACCCGAAGCTGATAATTCTAAGCTAATTACCTGGTGTGCGTTTTATCAGGTAGTAAAGCAGGCTGAAGTGCCCGCCGTGGCTAGCTTTAAACACCAACCTTGCCAAGGTGTGGTATTCAATGAATTATTTGGGAACGGACACGAGCAGCACCCCGTGACCTGCGGAATTGGCACCGTCGAGCCTAATGCATCAATCACGTATCCGTATGATAGTTACGAGTTTGCAACAGTTCTCGAGGGTGCGTGGGAGTTTGGCTTATTTCCCTTGCAGTTGATTGACAGGCAATGCATTTGCTATAATAGGGGAGGGTGAGATTTTCGATACTTCGAAACCCGGGGAAGCTAGGGCCATTAAACCAGGGGACATTATTCATGTCCATGGGAACACGAATGTGACATGGTCTGCCTCAACGCCAATGAAGGGTAAGCATATCATAGATAGGATTTTCTTAAACTTACGCAATTTCACCCTTGCAAGTGTTCTACGTGCTTCAGAAGAAACTTGGCGCAGACACCTAGGCGAGGCTTGTGAGCCTATGGAGGCCCGGACAAATGTTCCAACGAATGAATTGTACTAGTAAACACAAAGCAACTGAATGAATAATTTTATATTATTCTCGAGGCGTTCGTGTTGATGATTGCCTATATATATTTGTGCCTGCTTAGTGGAGAGATTTCGTATAATGGCATTGGCCATGGGTGAACCTCCCCAGTTTATATAATTATGCTGCAGCTAAGACGATTTCTGCATTTGTACATATTGCAAACGGCAACGAGCCACTAGATTAGCCGCTTCTTTGTTAAAATCAATAATAATACCAATATCCCTGCGACGGGGACAGAGCTCAAATCCTCCATTAAATCTGATAGTTTCGTGCGCAAAGTAGTTCAAAGAATGAGTACTTTCAATCTGGGGTGAACTTTTGCTTGAAATTTAAGTTCGAAGTTTAAGAATGCCCTTGTTAGGCTTCTCTGTCTAACTTGGGGTATACTCGGGCATTCATCAATAAATAAATGTCTAGTACCTTGGAGAGTTTTTAACCCACGCCACTCCATTTTTCCTTATACCCAAAGTTTCATTCTATTTCGTACAATTTGATATTGACCATGTACGTTTTATGTAAATTTATGTCCTCTCTTCCTCATAGCTGGGGTTCAGCCGTCCAAGTCGACACGGACAGCCATTGGTTTGATGGCTTAATGGGGAAATCCTCAATGAATTGCGTACAGAAACGTAACAACTACCTACCAGCTCATCGTGGCTTGGACAGTTGACATTTTAAGCGGATGCTCCCGCTACATTTACTGATCAGTCATGTCGTCGCATCCATTGTATGCCACGGCCCAGGCTCACTTGGTAGGCTGGTGCAGCGTTGAAGTGCACCCTCCACAGTTAGGCGGGCCACGATGGCCGAAAAATTCCTTTCTCAACAATAGGAATAGGGTGTAATTATAACATGCTGCTGTTTCGCATATGATGATCTGGTGCAGAGCCTTGGTTTAGGCATGTACCCATATGGGTGACACCGCTTCAATTGGAGATAGCAATGCAAGGGAAGCGAAAAGCGGCGCATACACGCACTGTAATTTTCTTCAGAGACCTCAATTGTGGGGATGCAAGCAGTATTTAAGAGGCGGCTATCGAACTGGATACCTAGCAACTGTTCAACCTCGATTTATCGATTTTCAGCTACTCCAATATTATTCCAACTTACAATGCAACTCTTGATCAAATTCTCTGTCATCGCCCTCTCCACTCTCGGACTCGGACCCTTTGCTCTGGCGGCTCCCGTCGAGCTAGCCTCCAATCCTACACTCGTAGTTCGGGGCCCATCTCATAATGGTCAGGTGAATAAATTAATGTTCCCGTAGTTTGGAATCGCAGCATCTGATTTATCTCTCGTGCTTAATTAGGTTACTTATTGTAAGATAGTTCAACGCCATTATTCCTACAGAAGAGTGAGACTCTTGACGGCTTTTTAGATTACCCCGGAGGCGGATATGGGGCCTGTGGCACGCAAATCAACAATGGGGACATGGTTGCAGCCATCAGTGCACGCATGTACGATGAATTGATGGTTGGTGAGTGAGCTGTCTTTTTGAACTGGAAGTTAGACCAATGCTCACCGACACCTGTTCATTTGACACAGATGGTAACCCAAACCACAGTCGAGCTTGCGGAAAGACGGCCACAGTGACTGCCAATGGCAAGACCATATCGGTTCGAGTTGCCGATCGTTGCAGCGATTGCCCCTACGACAATATTGATCTGACACCCGCTGGGTTCCAGCAGTTGTCCCCTCTGAGTAAGTGAATTGAATAATGTTTTATAGAGAGCTGCGCTGAGACTAGGCCGGTTTATCTGAAATATAGGCGCCGGGAGGATTGCAGCACTGTGGACGCTTAACTGAAGATCGGGAAGTGAAGGCTTGATGAGCTCATAAGGAGTAGCAAAACAACCATCAATGGGATCTAGATCTATGAATTAGAACGTTCTACTATGGCTATTTGTGTACATGTGAAATATGTTCAGAACTTTGATATGAATGAATTGACTTCAGTGCTGAATCCGCACCAGGGAGACACTTAAGCACTGCAATTGGGGGAATCAGCTACCCCATCTAGATATAATACCTGTCCTCTGGGCACTAACACATACCCGATGTGCAAGAAATTATTGATATTAGCGCATCCGCTCTACGCACTATAGCTATAGTTATCAGCGCATCTGCCAAATGTCACAGCGAAAGGTTAGGAAGTTCATGATGCAACGTGATTTGAAGGGAGGTTGGCATCGCGTATATCACCCTAAAAGTATTTCTGTTGACTTACAGGCTCGCCTCGAGAAAGATAATTAACATAGTCAGGCCTGCATATACATTGAATTTAGCGGGTAATTCATTGATTGGAAATGTTAGACGGTAAAAGGTTGGATCGTATATACAAACATGATCCTTATACACCCTTTATAATGGCCATCCTGACATACACTTTAGCTAAGCGGCATTAATCATCACGGTCGCCAGTGTTCGACATTCAACCTATCTGCAATGAAGCGGGTAACCCATTTCGCTGCGTGGGCAAATGGAACACAACTTTCTCTTCAGGCCGGATTATTTACTTAGTACACCACCCTGGGTAAGATTTCCCGTTTTGAACACCCCTACATATACGTAGTCACCCAACTCTAGATCTATTGCATTGCATTATCGACCCTCGATTGACAAAGTGTGAACGGCTCTTGCATGGCCGCAACGTGAAACGTAATATGTCAACAGTTTAAGTGAATACGCGGAGATATAGCATTAGGAGCTGATATGGGGTTGTGTACCTTACAGATTGATAAGTGGTGACTAGTTTGTACCTTAGATCTAGATAGATTTTAAACCGCAACCTAATTATAAGATTTTGAGATATTGACTCGGATTTTTGTTAGCGCCTGACAAACGCATACATTCTATTGCCTACTGTTTCAAATGTGACCTATTGTACTTCAAGGTTCAGTAACCAAGGCACTGACAATATCTCCACCCACCCGATATGGGTGGAGGAGTACATGTGGGCGACATTCCGCTGTAAAGCTGGGGTTTATGCCTATAAGCTAGCGGCTGTGTGACGTCGCCTGCGGAGTGGCATAGCCAAGTCTTGACCCCAAGTCACGTGAGCTGCTCCCTCTGCGCTGTCAACCACGTCCCTTTTATCGATTACCCGCCCACCACACCCTCCTGTCTGTCGTCAGGCTGCCCACCTAGCCACTCGCGCCAAGGGCAGCCGGTTCACCTCGATATATGCGCTCACATGACGCTGCGCACGAGCAGAGGGTGGGGATTGCCAATGATTGCCTCAATTAGCGCCCGCTCGTCGATGCACTTGATATCTGTGCCTAGGTCAGATGGATGCCGGTTTAATTTTTACTTCGGGTCCGTTGCCTAATCAGGAGCGCGCATCAACAAGCACGTGTACTGCACCGCATTCGCGTGCACTCACCCTCCCTTTGCTTCGCTCAGCCACCATGTCGGATCCGATTCCACCAGGTGCATCATATTATAGGGCTTCCAACGCCTTCATTGTCGCCACAAGGCGCGTGATGGGGTTGGAAGACGTCGTCCATTTACAGTCCGAGGAAGATATGCTCAAGGGGAATTCTGTGTCTGAATGGTTGAGTCGTCGCGGTCACCCCTTTATCCATAAGCTACAACTTCGCAAGGAGCGAAAAACCCCATTCTTCCACGAATACGTAGTTTTCAGTCTTTACGGAGATAATAACGGCTATTTTCGAATCGATCGCCGGCAGCTACCCAACGAGAATATCCCTCTTGATTGCATGTGCAGAGATGGAGTTGTGGCTTATGATACTATCGAAGAGATTTCGGGATTCGATGACGCGCAGTATGGCATCTCGGATTGCTTAGTCGAGATAGAGTTCGAATATTTCAACACGAGCCTAAAGTCGCTTTTGCAAGTCTGTTGGGCAATTCGGGGTCACCCACAGGCGGGCGTCTATACGCTCCAGCGATATAATTGCTATTTTTTCGCCCAGACCATCACCTCTTGTATGGCTCGAACGAAATTCGGTCGCTTCTCTGAAAGTTCTCTGGTAAGTGGGATACGGGGTGGGCGAAACGTAACTGACTGACTTGATTGATTAATCGCGGTAATGTACATAATGACGGGTGCAGCCAGAGGAAAGTGCTCTTATTTATTGCCCTCTCGAGGTGGAATTTGGCCCAGACAAAATCATTCGATTGCGGATTAAAGAACTGGTGAGGACGACATGCCTATGGGCCGTCGAGGTTGTTGAGTGCCAACGGTATGATAAAATAGCGTTTTGAACCATTGGATCCGAACCCTGGATGGCGGGCGTATCTTCCCAGTCGCCAAGCATTGGAGGTCTCTACCCACGAAGAAATGAAGGAATATCTTCATCAGTTAATTTTCGCGCACGGTGAACGAGTGGAGCAGTTTAAAATGCTGCTAGCATGCACTGCAAAGGAGGTAACCGATTCGATTATACTGGCGATGGAGGAGGTTTGGAATAAGGTCTCAACGGGATCGTACAATCAGCCTGAGAAATCCGAAGTCACCCTCATTACGTAAATTTGTATTGGAATACTTGATAGTTTAAGTTTGGGATGTGCCCTATGAAAAATAATCTACCTTTGATTTCGCGAGCATGTTTGAGATTGAGCTAGTAAATTACATATGCATCACCTTGCAGAAGCAAGGTCTCCCACCTCTAAATTATTTGAATTGGATACCCAGAAATGAATTCGAAATGTAGGAGGACATGTGACCATTCAAACAAGGAAACGGTCCTCAATATACTACTAGGCTCTTAGACTCAATTCATGTGTATTGTCTCAAAGAGTCTTTCAATTTTTTTCAGCAATGACTGGTATATAATTAATATTATTCATTCTTGCAACTACCGGACAGAAGCAAGGTCCGCTTCTAGTTAATTTACCTATTCCAGAACTACGCGTTCCAATTTTAATAATTAGTATGAATCATATTCAGTCCACGTAAACTACTTATTCTTTTATTGTACAGAGCTGGAGTCTGGTCATCGATCCGGGTCGTAGCGCCGAGAATTGACATTTTACTGTAAGCGGATGCTTCTGCTACATCCGCTGATCGGTCATGTCATCGCACCCGCCAGATACCGTGATCGAAGCTTACTCTGCGGCTCGGTACGGTATTCAAGCATACTTGCCATGGCTGAGCGGGCCACGATGGCCGTAAATCTCTACTTTCGGTCACGGACCTGAGCTGCGGCACGCATCGCTGTCTCGCATATACTGATCCGACGTATACGTGTAGTGCTTTGGCACAAACAATAGACCACACCGCCGTCGGTTGGGGCGACGGTGCAAGCGGAGCGCACGAAGCATGGCGCATACATGGGCTGTATTCTACCTCGGTGATGTCTACTGTAGCGCTTCGAACAGTATTTAAGCAACAACTGTTGGCCGAAGGATCTCCAGCAACTCAACTCCCACTCACCGAATCTCAGCTACTCCGACCTGATTCACAATGCAACTCTTCAGCAAACTCACTGTCATTGCTATCTCTGCTCTCGGACTCGCATCCTTTGGTCTGGCAGCCCCCGTCGAGCCGACTTCAAGCGTCAACTCTACGCTCGAAGCTCGCGGTGCCACTCATAATGGCCAGGTGAGTGAATTAGAATATTTGCATGACGCGAGATCATAACAACTGATTTATATCTAACCATTCCTCATCCCTAGGCGACCTATTGTAAGACTTCATTCCCATTCTTTCTGTTTCGTATAGAATATTAAAACTGATCGGTGCTTTCTAGATTTCCCTGGAGGTGGATTTGGTGCCTGCGGCCAGCCGATCAACGACTGGGAGATGGTGGCTGCGATTAGTGCGGGCACATACGATGAGTTGATGGTCGGTGAGTGAACAGAGTCATGTTTGAAAAAAGAGCTCGGATTGGTATTCAACGAATCTTGCAGACGGAAACCCAAACCATAGCCGAGCTTGTGGGTTGACAGCCACAGTGACTGCCAATGGAAGGAGTGTAACGGTCCGAGTTGCCGACCGCTGTGGAGATTGCCCCTACGACAATATTGACTTGACGCCTACTGCGTTCCAGCAGCTATCCATTCTGGGTAAGTGGATCGAGTACTGTTATATGGGGATTGGCTTGAGACTGAGATGAATTATCGGGAACTCAGATGCTGGGAGAATTCCGGCGACATGGACACTCAACAACTGAAAGTCAGCTGCAGGAGGGAAAATTAGGCGAGGTGATAAAGAGCGGTGAATCAGGTATGAATTTTTTGGATGGGTAGGATGTTGTACAATATGCATATATGGTCGCTGGTGTGGAGTATGTTTTGCAGTTTGATATGAATGAATAGGTTTAGTTTTGGAATTTAATCTATGGCAGTGGGGAGCAGATTACATGTGAGTCGGAGGAATTCAAAGTTTGCATTCGGGATAAGCGACGGCCTCTATCAGGTCGAGCCCATGAGTTTGAGTTTGTCTTGATTGCGGGTGTTCTGCTACATGTAGCATTGAGACTCCACCCCAACTTAACTTGTGCTTCAATCTAAATCACGGGGACCTTCAGAAACCCTGTCAACACTTTTAGGGGAGGTAATGACTTGGCTTGCACTGCGACAAAGCTTACGCCTAGCTAGTGTAAAACCATTCGTTGGACTTCAAGCTTATGATTACTCTGCCAGATGAGACATCAACCGTCACAACTCTATAAGGTATTACACTAGTCATTAGCAGTCCATTCTTGAATCAGGAACAAGTGGCTGCCGATATTGATGGTGGCCAAACCGGACACACAATCAGCTGGTTCTGTTTGGTGTCAACCATTAAGATGCCGGTAGCGCTTGCTCGGCGATTTATTTGCCCATGCCAGTTTCTCTTATTCCCCCACTGGACATTCGATTCCAATATTAATCAAACATATACATCTCATACAAACCATAATAATTGCTTTATTCCACCACATAGCAGAAGTTCCCTTGTGCGGGCCTGGATGTCCATTAGTTTTACTGTTAACGTTTAGAAAGCAAGTGTTCAAGAACTCTGCGTAAAAATTTAAACGCTATCCCCAACCGGTCACGACTCTGACAGTTGACATTTTAAGCGGGTGCTTCCGCTGATCGGCGATGTCACCACATATACCGAATGCCGCGACCGAATCTCACTCTGTGGCGCGGTGCAGTGTTGAAGTACATATTCCATAGGTGGACGGACTACGATGGCCGTAAATCTTCTACATCTCGCGACAGACCCTAAATGCAGTATGCTACTCTTCTTGGATCTGTCTCGCATATACTGATCCGTCGCAGAGCTTATCTTAGACAAGGGCCGATATCGCCATCAGTTGGCGGCAACGATGCAAGCGGAGCGAAGAGTAGCGCATACACCAACTGTTGCTTACCTCGAAGCCACGTATTGTGGGATCGCAAACGGCATTTAAGGGGTGATGATAAGGCAGCAGAACTCCAGCAACTCAGGTTCCACTCATCGAGTTTCAGCTACTCCAATTCGCCAGTTCAATTCACAATGCAACTCTTCAGCAAACTCGCCGTCATCGCCATCTCCACTCTCGGACTCGCATCCTCTGGTCTAGCAGCTCCTGTCGAGTCGGCTTCCAACTCTACGCTCGAAGCCCGTGGTCCCAGTCATAATGGCGAGGTCAGTAGTACATGAAATCATAACATCTGATTTATATACTCAACTACTCTTCATGATTAGGTTACCTATTGTAAGACATGAATTGGATGATTTGTTTGTCACGGAAGACTGAAGCGCTTACTCTCTTTAACAGATTACCCCGGGGGTGGATATGGCGCCTGCGGCACACGAATCAACAATGGTGACATGGTCGCGGCCATCAGCGCTCGCGCATACGATGAATTGATGATTGGTGAGTGAACGACCATGCTGTCTTTTCAAAATGGAGGCCAGACCGACCATGCTCATCGACACCTATTCGCCTGCCACAGACAGCAACCCGAACCACAGCCGAGCTTGCGGAAAGACAGCCACAGTGACGGCCAATGGCAAGACGATCTCGGTCCGAGTCGCCGACCGTTGTGGTGATTGCCCCTACGACAATATCGACTTGACGTCGGCTGGGTTCCAGCGATTGGCTCCTCTGAGTAAGTGAATGGCATGAGAGGGTGGAGTCGAGACTGAGATGGATTGTCTGGAACTTAGGTGCAGGGAGGATCAAGGCGACGTGGACACTGAACTAAAGGCCAGGAAGTGCGAACGTAAAAATCAGAGAATTCAATGCTCATAAAGAGCAGCAAAAGAATGATTGAGGATTGGGTCTATGAGTTAGAAGATTATTGTATAGGATTGGTTGTGTGGAATATGTTCTGAAGTTCGATATGAATTAATTTCGGTTTTGAATCTACGTCTGAATGTGAAATGGAGGAAGGTGGTGGGGATCTGCCGTGGTTTAACGCCAGCGCCAACCTCCGCCCAACTGGTGCGACGCATACACAGTTAGTAATTCCACATGCCGCGGCCTCCGAGTTCAGTTCTCAAGCTTTGGCTTTTTCACTGATCATTGCCACCAACACCCGGCATGCATGTAACAACGCTTCATAGGCTAAGCCAGAACTAGATAGAATCAACGGTAGATCTTTGGAACAATCAGAAATAAGCAGAGATTAGTACATCAAAAGCGGTGTCCAAAGCATGTATAATAATCACACATTTATATTTCAAGGCGACAAACAGTGCGTTTCAGGCACACATAAGCGTTTATTACCAACGACCGGCACTTGTGTTCAGCATGATTAACCTGTTCTTCCATCCGTACATCATAGCGCACATCACTGAATCACCCTTTATAATATTCTCAACGTTTGCCTCATCTTTTGGTTTTTTAGAGGTTATATAGGCCAGTTCCAGTCACGGCAAGTTTCAAACAAGGCCTTCACCCCGCGCATGCTCACTTTTTGAGCTCCTCGCCTATGTTTACCTCACTAGCTTAGCCGCGAATCCAGCCACAATTCCACAGGTTGACTCGGCGAGTCTTGAAGCAGTACTAGTTTAGCGGGTAATACATGAACCACATTTTGCTTACAACTCGGGCGCTTAGCACACGGCGCTTGCTCACGATTATTCATCGTTTGATTCACGCACACCCTTTCAGGCAGGTTCCTCCTTCATCCAACAACCATCAAAACCACAAATTCGAACTATGGCATCAATCACATCAGTATTACCCATAAATAGTAGCCTGAAACTGCGCATGCGGGAACGTGTGGCGCTTAATTCGACAGTAACTACGAGAGAATCCCAAGCCGCAAGTCCAGCCTCCTAAATCACTCCATGCGTTCAAGCCAGCGCATGGCGCCAGTCACTGCGGGTCATCGCCTGACATGATCTCGGGTTTCCATTCCATATCAATCGGACGGAGTTCCCAATTCTATTCGAGCATCAGTCAGCATTACTCAGCTTTAGCGCTGAGCGCCAAGTCGAAATTCATTCTTTGCCTGTTGTTGTCATCTTGATGACGGTTCAAACGATTCCAAGCGCTACGCGTCGAGTATAAAAAGTCGGAGGACCAGGCCTCTATCTCATCACCTCATCAGCTTCTACATCTCTACCAGATTACTATTCACCATGGCTAGCATCACGCTCTACGGTGTGAGTCCAAACACTATATATGCGTTGTTCTGAGTATTGAAATCTGGATCTAGTCTCCGATGTCGACCTGCACCAAGCGCGTCGTCACCGTGTGCAACGAACTAGGCATCAAGTGCAACCTCTCCCCCGTAGACCTCGGGAAATTCGAGCACAAGGCTCCCGACTTTCTCGCGACCAAGAACCCCTTTGGAGCCGTGCCGATTCTAGTAGTACGTACACCAGTACCTAGTAGCAGTCAACCCATATTCTTATATGCCCGATCAGGACGAGGACAAAACTCAGCTCTTTGAGTCCCGGGCTATTTGTCGGTACTTGGCGGCCAAGTACGGCAAGGGCTCTGGTCTTGTTCCTGACCCGAGCGACGTCAAGACGTATGGGCTGTTTGAACAAGCTGCCAGCATCGAGTACTCTTCATTTGATCCGGCCGCCAGCGGACTCACCTGGGAACGCCGCTTTGCCGGGTAAGCCAATAATCGCAACTATATACTCGCGACTCAACCCCACTGTAGGATGTTTGGGTTACCGAGCAGCGAAGAGTTGGCCGCGAAGCACGTTAATACTCTGAAGAGCAAAATGGAGGGTTATGAGCGCATCTTGTCCAAGCAAAAGTACCTTGCGGGCGAGGTGAGTTGAATCGAGTGTTTTTGATTGGTTGATGTACTGATGGATGTAGCACGTTACCCTCGCTGATCTTTTCCACCTTCCTTATGGAGCTTGGGTCAACCAGATCGATCCTACGATCATCGCAGCCCAGCCCCACGTCAAGAAATGGTGGGACGATATCTCGTCGCGCGAATCGTGGAAGAAAGCAAACGAGAACTAGGCATTGTAGTTGACTAACTAGCGAATACTAGACGTGTTAAAACTTGCATGCATGCGACGCGGAAATAGCCTGGTTCATCAATTCATAAGCTCCAACACGTGCTCCCTTGCACCATTCGCCCAGTCATCCCAGCACAACGAAAGCACCACCGAATGCCGGCCCGGAACACCCAAATCATCATCCGCCCGAAACGGTGCGCTACTTTCTTTACCCGGCGCAAGCGGCCGCTTCCACCTACATATAGACCCAACTCAAACACGTCCAGCACATTGCACAAACACCCACCTAAGCACACACTCGAGCTTCAAGTTGAAGTTGAACCCCATTTTCTAGGCGACCCGAACGCTCGCGCGTTGCTCGCATGGGCTTGCCACTGGAGCCTACGTACGCCCAGTCCCCCATCTGGTATCCGTCGAGGGCGTAACGCGTCGTGAGACCTATAGCTTGGGATGAGACGTGTGGCCTTAGTACGGGCGGGAACACGATGACGAAGCCTATTTCGAGGGTTGAAAGTGTTCGGGAGGCGTTGCGGGAGTTGATTACGCCTAGTGGTTCTGCTACTTGGTTGGCATTGGCGTCTAGGATGACGAAAAGGCAAGCTCGTGGGTTGGCTCTGGTTGATTCTCAGTGCGTTTCAAAGCCTGCTCGTGAGGGAAACGGATGGATGGACGTGAAGTGCATCACGATTGGGTAGCGTGTGATGGCTTGGAATACGGCGTTGGCGTGAACATGGGGCTAGGGCATGGAATCAGCGACAATATGCAAGAACAGAATACTCACAAGCCTACACCGCCTAGTCAGCAAAGCGAATGACAAATAAGAGATCGGGAAACTTGATCTTGACCTCCACTCAGCAAAAACGTCAAACTCTCCACCAGAGGGACCTATCTCTGGTGCCCTCTGGAGTCAGTAGCCTAATTGCCTGGAGATCTCCAGAGACCATGGTCCGACACCTGGAGACCTTTGGAGATACATCTTGACACCTACCAGTGGCTTCCCAACCCGCAACATCATTTGGCCGGACTAGCCGTTACGTGAACGCAGAATGCGCGCGAATTATTTGGTTGCGGGCGAGGTTGCGGGTTTGAGGATGCAGTGTCGAAAAATGGGAGAATATTATTAATTACGTAGCGCATACAAAGCACAATGGTTGGTGGCAAGAGTCACGAATAGACAGGAATAGAAGCTACACTAATACGCGTGCGCATTCTTGTTGGATTGTATATCGTAATATTAATAAAGTCAATGAGATATATTCGCACCTTTCGTGTAACCCACTAACTGTGTGCTACATCAGCCTGTGCACAGATCGCGGAGGAGCCTCATATGTGCAGCCTTGGCCTGAGCGGCTTTGGTACGCTCAGCGCGTATGACAGCGGTTTTTGGATGTCCAAGTAGTCTATAAGGTTAGCAAGATGTGAACTAATGTCACATCATCTTAGCAGCCGTTCGCAGTGTCATGGTGGCCATGGGCCTGCTGGCATTATATATTGTACTCAAATTGGCGTCATCATAGAGAGTTGGCCCCGGGGCCTAGGGTCGGAAGCGGGGAGACCCAAACCACCAATCCCTACCAACAATTAATTGTGGTGTGGCGCCCAGCGGGCCCACCACGATGTACGCCCTCGTACAACTGTACTACGGCAACGAGCAGAGAGTAAGACAGATGTATATGAAATAAATGCAACTCTCAACTATTTATTCGTAATTCGTATGTTATGTATAAAGGCAAGCTTCAACTGGTAGTTCATGGCACGGTATTGACTTAAAGAAGCTTTATATTTCGCCGTTGTGAGCTATATAATTGTAGTAAATGTTTAAAGGAGTGTGTAATCATAACTATTTATATATACAAGTATACGGGCAATGCAGCATACCGGTACCAGTTTCGAATCAAATATCACCAGTCCATCAGAGTCCAAGGTAGAAGCGGGCACATTCATCCCAAAGAGAAATAAAAACGAGAGCAAATGTCTATGCATCTGAGATCTAGGCAAAGAACGTAGCAACTACTAGCGCAATGAACCCAGAGAAGATAACGTTATACTGTGCCGGCGCGGAGGCGCCATTCTTGGTGTTGCTGCCACTACTGCTACCGCCAGTGTTCTGCGCGACGGGGATGTGGCTTTCCGGCAAATCTTGGGCAGCCACTACTGGCTGAGTCTCAATCTTTCCTGAACCGACCATAATTGTTTGCCCCATAGATGGTACGCCGTTCACAACGACAAATATCAATGCCGGACCGGGTGGGAAGATAGCCGCGCTAGGCGGAAGCTGAGACACATGAAGAACGCCAGAGCCATCTTCATTACCAGTGTGTGACGATTGGAGCTCAATATACCGTTGGCCCATGTTCTAAGACAACGCGCAGTTAATACTGTAGAGCAAATGTACAAGCCAATTTATAATGCTTACCAAAGCGTGTGTCGAGAACCCGGTGCGGATAATAACGACCTTGGCCTTGGCAATATTATCCACCTTCCCACCCAGATCCTCAGACGAAAGCGTAACGTCAAAATAGCTTCCGCCATAGCCGAGCTGGCTCAAAAGACCGCTGGGCTCGGGACGACGTTCCGAATAGTATAGAGGGTAGAAGCGTTCCACGCGGTACCTTGCGGTTTTTCACGCATATAAGAATACGCCTTATGACACACGGTGGGGCCAACTTACTCGGTTGGGTATTTGACATCCTTTCCAACGTTGTAGTCTGCATTTGGGTTGGAGCCGGTTACGAAGACGGAACCGTCCGGAAGAAGAGTTGCAGTGGAATGATACATTCTCGCCACTGTGCTCGCCCCCAAGCCTTTGCGGGACCAGCGCGAGCCAGCAGGGGCAGTCGGGTCATAGATAATCGGCTTATAGACGGGTTGGTCTGCATATGATTGCCCAATTGCCCAGCTCACGTTGCCGTAACCAGCAACACCCGTGTTTGCACTGGAGACCAAACTCAGGACTTGGATACCATAAAAACTCAGATTTACGCACCCATTAACCATGAAGATTTGTCCGGTAGGGAGAAGAATCATACTTCCCAACGTACTATCAATGGCCATGTCAGTGCCTGCAGGTTGAAAAACGAGTACGATAATCGACATACCGTCCTTCAGGCAAAGAATCGTCATCTTCCCACTGAGTAGAGACATCGGGCGACATTTTGACACAGGTCGCGTCGGCAGGGTACTTGGCAATCTCCCAATCTTCTTTCCACTGGTTGGGCTGCAGATCAGAACCACCGCAGAACCTTAAATAATATGTTAGACTCTATTTCTGACTCCAACCAAGGGCACATACATCAACGTAGCAGTCCAATTGTTTTGCGGCGTCAGGGGAAGCATAATTGACCCTCCGCTCGCTGGATAAGTTCGCACCCTAGAAACAAATTGAGTGCCTGTAGACGACATCTAAGCCTGAACTCACGCGTGAGGGATATCGTCCAATGGGTACTCGACGTTAGCATTGTAGTCAAAGATTTCGGTCTTCCAGTTGGTCTGGATGAACAGTTTGCCGCTCGGCAAAAGCCAAGTCAAGGGGTAAAGATTGGCGGGGAGAGTAGTGGTCAGAATATTCAATCCAATGGGCTCTCCAGACCCACGAGGCGGGAAGAACTCGTAGGTTGGGTTGTTCTGGAGCCGACCATATTAGTTAGCGTTAGCCATTTAATTTGTAAAGTTTGGCTGACGTACCTGATCTTCGCTGTTGACGAACCCGCCCCACTTGTTGCCACCAATAATAATCAAGCTCCCGTCCTCGAGGTTTTCGAGCGTGGGGTACCACCGGCGAGTGGTCATGTGCGTCTCCCACCAGTCGCACTTCTTATCTTGGCAAGGATTGAGCAGCCGAATGCTATGCACATGAAAATAAAATCAGAACGCATTCCCAATCATGTACAGAAAGGCTCACGCTGTGCCACCATCCACGGTGTGGTATGGGCCATCATTATCGGTTCCTTTGAGCCCGCCCCAAGTAACAGCTGTCAAATTCCGTTTAGCTACTGATCCAGGAACGCGCGGATTCTAACATCCGTGATGAACGGATTTCGATCCACGTGAGGACGCACCTTGATTACCCCCAACATTGAGCCAAGTACCATTACCCAACACTCCTCCACCCGCGCAAAACGAATTTGTGACGACATCCATGGGCCTAATCGTATTTGTATCTACGTCGTACTCGGTGGCCCAAGCTGGATGTTCGGGATTCCCAACCTATAAGAATTTGAGCCCCGGGACGAGTTTGAGGATGTGTGAGCCTACCTTAGAAGGATTGTTCTCGGTCTTGTCAACAATGTAGACACGGTTGTCTTGACCTAAGAAGAGTTGCATGGCAGAGACACCACTGTCGCCGACAATCTCAAAGGATCCAGGAGTGCCAGATTTGGTCGGCTGACCAGGCTTGGGCAAGATATCTGGTGCAGCTGCAGCGTAGGCGGCAAAAGCCGTCGCGAGCGCGAGTGTGAGCATATGCTTGGCTTCTGTTCTGGAAGACATGAAAAATATCAAGGAGAAGAAGAGAGTGCGAGTCCGTTAACGAGCGAGAAGGAAGAAACCACAATTAGAAAACGTGTGCCCCAAACGACTTTAAGTCCCAGCAAAAGGACCGGGGGCGCACGGGCAACTGCAAAGGACACCAGGGGCGGTTGTGTATAGCCACGCTCCTGCATGGTTCCATTGCACAGGCCAAGAACAAATCTTGTCCGAGAAGTGACCGAGTTTGCACGGTCAAGTTTGATCGCGGCTGAAAGGGAGGCCCACCAACCCCTCCATTTGGAAATTCCCCCCGCCGGTCCACGCCATAAGACCCTGTAGAACACAGATCCGCATAAACTGCCGCCGGCATATAACCAATCACCCTTCGTCATCAACGCGGTCGCAAGGTACAATAGGAAGAAGCGCATCCAGCTCATTATCATATATATATATTATATCTACCATAGGTCTGGAACTCTGACACTTCGAGCACCAAGGATCTCATGCTCGGGCAAGTCTTTGTAACCGGACCGCGCACAATTTACGCGAGTGCTACCCGCTCCGTGTTCACACACCGCGAGTCGTTTAGGGCGGTGCTGGCCATTACGGCTACGGAAGAATTTACTTGAGACGTTTCAATGGGCGCTTTGGCAAAGGGTGAAAGTTGGAACTCAGTGCAGAGAGCTAGACCGTCCCGGGCCCAGGTCTATTGATTCCATGGTAATATGAATTTCTCTACGGGTCTTCGACATCGTAATCTTCCCGGGCTTGTGCGCGAGGGTTTCAATCTTCTTGGCGCTACTAAGCTTGAATATGTCACCTCGAGGCGGGACGGCTCGGGATCTTCGGTCATAGACCTTTGCTGTGCTAGGCGCTCGAAAAATGCCATGCATGTTTAGCATATATTGTGCGAATTAAGCTCGTAAATAGGTTCCGAGAAGGCCGATCGCAAGGGCTGGCATACGCGTATACTGCAATGCATTAATGGATCACATAATGTGCGCCTAACATTTACGGGACTCCGCGCCCTCGATGAAAGTTGGATGGGTTGATATCCTAACCAACCTCACCAAATTTGAACTCTCAGCCCCCGAAAATCATGATGATCAAGTTTGGGGCACGTCAAAAATAAAAGACATGAACAGTGACCGAACCATTACGGCGACATAATAAACATACCACCGAACGAGCTTGGACGACTCGCAGTCTAGCCAACTTACTAGGGACGGAGGGAACAACTAGGGAATAGTGAGCGGCAATGTTAGGGCGCAACATTTGATACGCGTTGCATACAGCCACATTACATTTGTTCCATATCAAAATGGAGAGCCCCGCAAAGAAGAGGAAGATAGAAGCATGCATTTAAATAACAGTGATCGAAAAGTGGTCCGAATTGGCCGATATATAGTGACGTGCCCCGGAGGTCTTGGCCATAGGACATGGACTGTCTTGCTTTCGCTGACTTGGGTTAGCACACGGGTTGAGCGATGACCAGCATGAAAGGGGTATCGGGACCTACATCTACATCTACATCAAGCAAAAACTTAGATATCAGTACAGCATGCATGCGCAGAGTGAGTAGATACTCACAAAGCGCCGCAGTAGTAAGGCTAGATACCAGATCAACCTATCGAGATATGGTACACACGCCAATGGCCCCATTTAAAAAACCTAAGTAGCCGCAATGCATACAAAATATGCATATGCAACGACTCTTGTTATTGCATGACTCGACTACAAACCTCGCGACCACGGCCTATACAGAGGTGGCCTACAAATGCATGGGATATCGGCCAACAAAGCCTGCTAACGGATATAGCCATATTTGAACAGCCTACCCTCGTAGTCTTAAACTTGAGAAGTGGGGTCACACGGAATATGGTGAAACTCGGCGGAATTTAGCACAAACGTTGGTAGTAAAACTATCTATAACTCTCACACCCAACTACATCAAAGGGTTAGGTGATGGAAGGCGGGTCAATAAATCCACTCACCTGTAACATGACTTCGGTTAGCCTCCCGGAATGTATGCCATATTGTTGTAATCTGGCCATCCACCATATCATTTTTGTATATAATTTCATACTATTTTGCCTGGGCGAGTGGTGTGCCTGATATGATACATCAAATTTGGGTACCTAAGCGTATACGTGGCTCGCCCGCACCCACGCCAATACCAGAGCCTGCCTGCGCTGGTCGCCTGCACCAAAACATCTATTCGGGATCTGTAAGACTAACTTGGAACACAGTCGACTCGGAGTTCTGAGTGTTATCATTTGGTCCATAAGAGCTCGAAAGACATTCGTTGAGCGACGATGTGTGATTCTAGGTTTGTCACGTTGTCCTGCGAACTAGTACTAGTACTAGTAGGGCACATCCCGATAGTATCCTATATGGGGCGCTAGCCCCGAGAGGTCCATTCTCAGAGTCGCATGATTACTAGTTGAGACTGGATGAGCTGCTATGTGTAGATACTCATGGGCAGATCAGAAGTGACGTTGATAGCTGGTATGTGAGCGTCCTCAGTGATGGTGTCGAGGCATTTCATTGGCAATTTCGAGAGGAAGCTAGGACACTTCTAGATATATACATCGTCGACATCAATTTCATGCGATTGGCGTGAGAGCTCAAGTAGTGAATATAATTGTCCCGGTCGAGATATGAGGCGTATACTATCAAGATAAGGACGAGAACTCAAGCAGTTTGTCAAAGGTCGCACGTTGAACAGTAAACAATCAGACTAGACAGTTCTTACAACAGCTCGAGCACCCACAAATTTACTAAATATATTATACTCGGTGCCTTGTTGCGTAGACTTAGTGAGTATCAATATTTCTCAGAGAGCGAGATACGGTGGTTCGTCGCAGGATCAGGGGCCAGAGAGAAGAACTGTATAGCACCATCAGCCACCTGCTCGGAACCTGTCTCGATCCGGGATCAATACACCAACACACACCTCTCCGACACCCCGAGACACATCAAACTCGCAATGTCCAAGGGTACGTGCGCCAATTAATATTCACAGATAAAAAATGAATATTGCTCGCTAGCACCCGCATCTGGAACTAAATTTCGTTTGACGCTCGGCCTTCCAGTCGGAGCCGTGCTCAACTGTGCCGACAATTCGGGTGCAAAGACGCTCTTCATCATTGAGCCATATGGGTTCGGTGCGCGCCTCAACAGGTTGCCCGATGCAGGTGTAGGCGATATGGTTGTTGCATCTGTGAAAAAGGGAAAGCCGGAGCTTAGGAAGAAGAGTGAGTATTTAATCGACTTGATGCACCAATGGCCAGTTATTGTGGCCAGGAGCCAGCTGAGCTGGGTATTTGGTCTTGGAATAGGTGATAATCAATTTCTACGTTACTAATATGCTCCTATTTCTAGCTATGCCCGCCGTCGTTGTACGCCAACGAAAGGCATGGCGCCGAAAGGACGGTGTCTTCCTCTACTTCGAAGACAACGCTGGTGTCATCGTCAATCCCAAGGGCGAGATGAAGGGCTCTGCCATTACTGGGCCCGTTGCAAAAGAATGCGTAAGTGTAACCACATCCTGTTGCCTACTCCTTTTAAATAAGCTTCCCAGGCGGACCTCTGGCCGCGTATCGCGTCCAACGCAGGCACAGTGGTGTAGATATTCACATGTTTTACCCTGTTCGTTTGTTGTATTTCCACGCACTTTTTTGCAGACCTCTTATGAATATCATGCACATAGCCTGACGTCGAATTGATCGTAAGCAAAGGTTGTTCAGGCATATCAAATCCATTTGATTTCGTAATATTATATCGCGCTGCGGTTGTATACACATTTGGGCAGTTGAGTCGCGTTACCACGTCGTGGCTTAAGAGTAGAACTTGCGGTTCTCATTCTTGCCAAACAGGTCGGTACGGATTTCGGGTAGCATCTATTCAAGCGGTCAGATATTTTTGCAAGCGACAGAAACAGCTGGAATGGAGGAGCTGCATGACTGGCCAAACGAGTATCTACCACTTACGCGATCTTCCAAGAGTCTCAATCTCTCATCTAGGGTATTATCAATCGTGATACGTCGGTTGCCGCTGACGAGCTTGACGCCTCCGGCACTAGATAATTTCGAGGCATTAGTATAAGGCGAAATAATCATCGTCGGAGTCCCTTATCACAACCCCTTCCAGCCCGGGTAAAAAGAGGGGCGACATGAAACAAATGAATAAGATAGGCCCACTCACCTAGTCTCTGGCAAAGTGCCCTCTACATCTACTTGAACCTCACGCCCGCTAATTTCTGTATACTCGGCCTGAGCGGCTTGAACAGCCTTCTGTGCGAGTGCGACGTCCTTTTCCCGAACTGACACAGTTGCGGAGGGTTCCAGTAAAGCGAGGAGTCCCTATACACAAGAATCACACATCAGTATTAGAGGGATGAAGATTTCGCCATGTCGGGGACTGCGCGTCTCACCTGGACAATAACGTGCTTGAGCAGGGCCTCGTACTTCTCCTCGTCTTGGGAAAGCTCGAGTAGTTTGTTGCGAGCGACATTGAAGAGTTCGGAGAGGTGCTGTTCGCGAGCATGAAGGAGCTTCAAACGGGACTTGTTTGTTTGGGTTGATTGAGCACTATGGACATGACATATTGACAATCTAATCAGAAGACGTATGGCGACAACGTACATTTTGAGTGCAGTCTCGGCCTGCTTCCGCTTCTTTGCATATTCGGCGTCGATTGCGAGTGTTTCCGCGCGAACAATCTTGGCCTAGGGCGAATGTTAACCAAGCAGACAGTGTGTATCTTTTAAGCTAACCTTTTCAATATTAAAGTCCTCATCTGCCTTTACTTTGATTTCGCGGGCCTTTTCCATGGCTTCCTGTCGGATAAAGGCAACCTAACAGTAGTTTGGGGGTCAGATACACGTCCAATAGCCAAATATCCAGTTCCATACCATCTTGTTCAGCTCGCTCGCCACTTCTTCATCATTCAAGGGTCGTGTGCCGGACATGATGATTGCTGTAGTCAGACAGGGGTTAGGGACGAGATCAGAGCGTCGGAGGTAAGATCACGTGCCATGCTCCTATATTACGTCAGACCCGCTGTTCACCACGTGCGACAGCCCATGTGGGATCTCTCACAAGACTTCTCACCACTATGGCTTGGATAAATACCAACGTGGTAACGCTTCCACCAATGACTTGTTATATTCTTGGGACTTGCTATATCAAGTTATAATACCGGTTGTCATATTTTGTCTTTGGTTCTGAACGGTGGTTCTGTCGTTCTTGCGAGCTCTGAAACGCGTAATCAGTCTCTTCTCGGGGGCTTGGAATTTCCGTTGAATTTTTGTGGGTATTTATAATGGGTTGAAACTCCATGAGGGTAATACGGTGTTCAAATGTCCGCCCTCAGGCTCGTCAACTCTTTATTGCTCCCAGTGATTGCGTTTGCAGGCCGCGCTACCGCTCAAGCAACAGGCGGAACTTTCAACGTGCTCGCGTATAACGTTGGTGAGCTGATTAGTAATTCGCACTCGCATTCCGTTATTCAACTTCATTAGCCGGACTCCCAGGTAGCTGTACATTATGTGGCGGCCCGGCGGACAACTCCGAAACTGACTTTTGAGGCAGAACTCTTGTCTTCTGGAAACCCTTCCGTCAATACCCCCTTACTCGCTCCTCGATTGGCTCCCTATGGGATTGTAAATGTTCAGTGAGTCTATCGGTCTTTTCCCGCGCAACTAACTGTCGGATTGATCCTAGGGAGGACTTCAATTACCATGCCGCGCTCTATGCCGGAGATACCCATGCATATCGCACCGCCACGTCCGGTGGTGTTCCATTCGGCTCGGGCCTTAACACCCTATCCGACTACCCCTTTATCGATCTCCAGCGCGTAACTTGGTCGAAATGTGCACTTGGGAGCGGTGACTGCCTCACGCCAAAAGGATTCACAGTATGCACCTTGGGACTTGTTAGAGATATATGGCGTAGCTAATGATGTTCTAGCTCCTTCGCGCAAGACTCGATGCTGGGGTCTATTTAGATATCTATAACCTTCATACGGACGCTGGCTCCGAATCGGCAGACATTACGGCCCGGAGTGCCAATATCGCCCAAGTAAGATTTGCATTGTGCAGCTAAATTCAGCCGTATGTAACTCACATAACTCCACAATAGGTCATATCTTACATTGCTACCAACTCGGCGGGGAATGCTGTGGTTGTATTCGGCGACACCAATTCCCGGTACACGCGAACCGGAGATGGAATCCGTCAATTTGCCAGCGCTGGGTTCACTGATGCTTGGATTCAGGTCTGCCATCTCAAAACATGGTGGTGTGCACAATTAACTCTCACCTTATTAGTTTGTTCGCGGTTCGGCTGGTGCCCCGGAGGAAGGCTCAGCTGCCCTGCTCTGCCCAAACAATGGCCCTAGTGTGACTAACGAATGTGAAACTGTCGATAAGATCTTCTATCGTTCTGGGCCTGCCCTTTCTCTAACTGCGACTCGCTTCAACAACGAGAGTGAGCCATGAATCTTTCCTAATCACTTGCGTATTAATCGATTTACAAAAACATAGATGCCGCCTTTTTGAACTCTAGCGGGTTTCCCCTCTCTGACCACTACCCACTCACAACTTCATTCACTTATTCTTTATCCGTGTCTCGGCGCCTTACCGACCTTGCGGGCGGCACTGGTGGGACATGGTTCTCAGACCTGACATCTCTTCCCACAACCGTCCCTGCCGTAACTTCAATTACACTTTCGGGCGCAAACCGCTTCGATTACATATCCATTACCTTGGCTAGCGGAACCGCCTTGCGTCACGGAGGAACAGGTGGCACCCCCGTTAGTTTAACTCTCGATTCTGGCGAGCGCATTACAAGCTTGCGCGTCGATACGGGAAGTTATAATGGAGGAACTCGAGTATTTTACGTTTCTATCGGGACGAGCAGTGGGCGAACTCTGAGCGCAGGCACGCAAACAAGCTCAAGCGTGACTTGGAATGCGCCAAGTGGACTAGGTTTGAAGGGTGTGTATGGGCGGGAAGGCAATGGCCTAGACTTGTTGGGTGGTGTATGGGCTTGAACTTAATTTACCTGGTCGGGGCTATTGTATATCTTCAGATTGGTATACGTATACGCCAAACTGTGCTTGTAGAGAATACGGAACTTTTAACTCATTAAAAACCAAGGAATTGAGGTGTCTCTGCTGCAGTAGATCACAAACCTGCTAGCCATTACCCCACTGGCAGTGCATCGAGAGTAGTGTTGGTGTGAAAAAGGTTATTAGGTATTACCTAATTGTATGCGGGTACAAGAACTTTGTTATCATTATTGCTATAGGCTTTGACATCATGACTGAACAGAGAATACAAATATTGACACCCCCTATATCACATAACAACCGCTTAACTTGTTGAGCAAGTCAAAATTAAATGGGACCAGATCTCATACACGGGCCGCAGCAGCACCCAGTGTGCCTCGCATTGTATTCACCCCCATCATAATCTTTAACTACCCTGAGTCGTGGGCTTACGCGTGCTAACTTGAATGCAAATCTTTCCCACCCAATTTCATTGTCGTACCTCTGGGCGGAAAAAAGCATGGATTTGTCCAATACAAGCTTCCGTAGGTTACTTGCTTGCCTAAGCACACTGAAAAATCCCTCCTGGAGACGAAGGTACTGAGTCTTCAAAAAGAAACACAGAGACTGGAACACCCTCACATAGTCGCAACCGGGAATGGTTAAACTACTACTACCATCGTAATTTGCCAATGGCCTAAACTCAATCTCCTCAAGTTCGCGGGCAGCCTTCACCAGAGCCCTGAACAATCTAGTTAAAATTCCATTTCCGGGAAAACCCAAGATCGCCAGCCTACGCAATTTCGGCAACGTCGGAATACCGTAATATAATTTTTTCAGTGTGTCATCAGCTATTCCATCTGTGATGACAATGTTCTCCAGTTGTTCGGAAAAAGTCAAGAGAACAGAGACGAGCAGGGGCGATGAACCCTCGAAACTTTTGAGACACGGAAACATCCGTAGCAAGTAGCTTGGGTCGATATTGTGGGGCAAGGACTCGAAATCCGAGTTAAATGCAAGGACCTCAATCCGAGGATGACGAGCGAAAAATCTACGTAGTGGATCAGCTTCCAAGCTCTGACGCTCCAAGAACGCGGGCCAATTGGGGTCTATGCATCCGTGCAAGCGGAAAATACGAAGATTAGGGAACGTAAAATTTTCGCCAAGAGAAGCAACCAAGTCAACTGGAGAATAGGCTAAGTCACGATTTGGATCCCCGCAGGCAAACGATAGAGATATAAGGTTTGGGGAGGACTTGAGAAAGGGGATCAATGGTCCGAGTACATCGTGAAAGGTTCGTCCTAGAAAGTAGCGCGTTATAGACGACAGGATTGGTGGTAATAGGGCTAGTCATCTTACCCTGGAGCTCCGTGTAGACGGAAATATGGGAGAGATTCTTGAATTTGAATAATCTTGTGTGGCGTGCATTTAGGTCACCAACAACCTCAAATTATAAAACAACTTACACATTCAAATCATCTACAAGTCAACTTCTTAGTTAATAACTCTTTTGAGGGACAAAAGTGCAAGTACCCACCAGGATCATGATAGCTACTTACAGCGTTAAGATGAATTGAATCAAGCTTGTAACACCGTCTCTGGAACATTTTGAAGATTCGTAGATCTCGTGGCAAAAGTGGCGCTTCCCACGACAAGTGCCTAAGCCCAGAGAGCCGTGGAATGATCTTCTTGAGAGAATCCAGTCCAAGCATATATATAATTTTAGAATAATTCTTGGTGATTACCAGCCCCTTCAGACAGGTAGAAATAGAGAGGGCGCTAGTCGCATTTTCCGCACAAAACATTTTGATAAGGCGTTTGAGGTGGGTTGGATGAGACAGCCGAACTGTGTGATACAGGTGGGGGAATGCAAGAACGCGCCAAGTGCGACAGACGAGCGAGGACGTAGCTAGGTCGGGAAGGGGAATAGGGTAACAAAAGATGAGAGCGAAGACCTCATTGGGCAGGGCAGTAATTGAGGGAAGACTCTTCATCTCGAATATCTTGATAAAGGCCAATAATTGTGAGTGTGGCTAGAACACGGGTTTACCTAAAAAGAACAAGTCTCCGGTAACATGCGCCAAAGTGTGAGGATCGCACGTGCAATCTCACGTAAGCAAGCTGACCCCGCCGGCTTACATCATCCGATCCCTCGCAGACGCGCATAACCACTCCCGTTACATTTCATTCACGGACACTCGTTATTAATATATTTCATATTACCCCTATGGACTATATATACACACTCGTTTACGATGTAGATAGTCAATCTGGTCTCGAATACCGAGTTGTTAGCTAGTCAGCCGCGCGCCCGCCTCGTGAGGTGCCGACGACGCCAACCCACTCGCGCTCGACATCTTAGATCACAGACCTCACACAAAGTCACGTAAACCTCATCATTCACCAGATACCGTCACACTGCCCAGACAGCGCGCTCGCTTTTTAGATCTCACCCTCTGCGTCCATTTTAAATTTAGAGCTCCCCGTACAATACAAATGCCTGCCTAGGCCTGTCTTCAGGGTGCGTGCCCAACCAAAGTTAGTGCCCAGTATCACATGGGGTAGCTTTGTGGAATCGAAATTTGTGCAAAATGTCTGTATACTATAAACCGAGCGCGGTGGGATAAAATTGAGTATAACAGGGAACGCTCATAGGAATCGGAATCGGTGCTTATATTCGAGATATTAGAAAACGATACAAACGAGCTCGAGACGTAAACGGAGATGAAATGAAACAAGCAAAAAAAAAACTAGGAAAATGTAGGGTGTTCGCGTGTGCGAATGCTCGGCAGTTATTCAACCGAGTTTAACGCGCTTCGTGGCCCTGGAACTCTAAATTCACCAAACCCTATTGGCAGATGGTCGTGGTGCTGTGCTCGGAAGGGGACCACCACGATATATGCGCGGCTGGAGCGCCAGCACCTGGTAGGGTTATTACTAACCTATGGTTCCTAACCCCTGCGTTATACTCACTAGTTAACTTCGCCTATTCATACCATGATCAGTGGGACACGATTATTTGGCTCTAGATTTCCTACCACTCACAAGTCCGTCATTCAAGTAAATTTTGTTATATGCTCAACGCAAGCATCGGTGCACGGATTCAAATATATACTACGAATATCTCTGATATGAAAAATGACCACTCCGCCTTCGAGTTATACGCAGTCGCAATAAATCCCCTCGAGTTCATGGAAATATACCGTAAAATTAAATAAATGCCATCGATATTACTACTAAATACATACCAGCACAATCGCGATTGTCTTTTTCCACACGGTACAAGTGCATGAACTCACCAAGTACGACAAGCGAGCGAGGCGAGGCTTGGTCGGTACGTATACGGGAAAGAAGCAACTTAAAGATGGGAGCAAAGATCTCCGTTCAACGGGGACCAACTTATTTGTGTTTCAACAACAAGAGAGTTGTAGTGCAGGCGATGTACTGTTAACTTCCAGTCACATGCATATAGGATTACTTAAAGAAGATAGAAATAGGACCCATGCAACTCCAGCCTCCGCGCTAACCGCGCGAGGAGCCATTTGAAATTCCAACAATGCCCTTGAGTTCTGCGGCGCTTTAAGTACCGCAGGGAAACGATCTTGTGAACGCTAGCCTTTGCCTATGCCATGCCCCCTTCCGGTCGAATTTCTCCCGCACCAAACGATTCCGAAAAGCGCGAAACGCGCGAAAGTGTCGCATCCACTGAAGGCCCACCTACTGAGCACGACGATCACTATCTTACTGGGATGCGCCTTTTTCTTACATCTATGGGTATGCTCATGTCGGTCTTACTTGTCGCCTTGGATCAGACAATTGTGAGCCGTTCTTAGCTCGATCTCGGTGAAACCCCACATTTTAAAAGTTACACAGGTTTCTACCGCGCTTCCTACCATTGCGAGTAAATTCAACGCCTTCAACAAAGTTACATGGATCGGTATGCCCTTTAGGTAATATTATTTCATATTCCTCGATCAATGACAACGTGTTTTTCAGCCACTGGCTACTTCTTGACTCAAGGTGGCTTAATGCTTTCCTATGGGCAATTACTCTCCATCGCCTCCACCAAATGGGTCTATTTAGTTGCAATCGTCCTGTTTGAAATAGGCTCGCTTTTTTGTGCAGTCGCGCCTAACGTGGAGTTTCTCATCTTTGGTCGTGTAGTTGCGGGCATGGGTGGTGCCGGCATCTTTGTTTCAGTCTTGTCCATTATTGCCCAGGTTTCTCGACTCGAGAAACGCCCAATGCTTCTCGGAACATTCGGAGCAGTTTTTGGGTTGTCAAGTGTAGTTGGGCCACTTCTCGGGGGCGCATTCACGGACCATGTTTCATGGCGGTGGTGTTTTTATATCAACCTACCGCTTGGAGCTATCACAGTTTTGGTCATCATCTCCCTCATTCCCGAGCGTGCCCCACTTTCTAGCGTTGAATACGAAGGCAAAACAACAATGCAGAAATGGATATCGCTAGACTGGACCGGGTCTATCCTTACGCTCGCTACAATTACTTCTTTGATGCTCCCCCTTCAGTGGGGTGGAAACGAGCGGCCATGGGACGACAAAGTCATTATTGCGTTATTTTGCGTTTGTGGCGTCCTCTTTCCGACCTTGATCATTTGGGAATGGAGGCTCGGTGGCCGGGGGATTCTTCCCACAGCCCTATTCCGGCGCTCTTCAGTTGGCGTCTTTCTCTCGACTGTAGGGATTTTACTTGCCGTCCGCGTGCATTATTTAGCTCACATGGTTGTTAGTTCCTTGCTAGTGTAGCATCGTTCATGAGCACATATTACTTTCCTATCTATTTCCAAGTCGCCAAAGGCCATTCGGCAACTCATTCAGGTATCGACATGTTGCCGTACATATTCAGCTTAATCTGCACTTCAGTCGGCTCAGGTGGTATCATTAGCTTTACGGGCCAATATTGGCCTTTTCTTTTCTGCTCTCCCCTCTTGATCTCAGTCAGTTCGGGTTTACTATACACACTCAACAAGAACTCGGGAAGGGGCGAGGAGATCGGGTATCAAATTCTATTTGGAGTGGGAATCGGAGGCGGACTTCAAACCACGCTCATTGCCGTCCAAGCCGAGTACGCCAAAGAAGAAGAATTGATCCCACAAGCTTCATCCCTTGTTAGCTTTTTGCGGCTTATTGGGTATGCCATGGCTAGTACAAAATTTAACCTAGGCTTAAATCTAACCGACTCGCAGAGGGCTTATCGGCATAGCAATCTCGGGGACTATACTCGCCAACGAGTTTAACAAGTTTCTTGCCTTGTATGCGCCCGAGCTTCCGCACGAAGTCGCGCTCGCAGTCCGGCGCAACGTGGCTATTATTTTCACCTTGCCACCCGAACAGCAGGGTCCAGTCATTCGCGCATACCTGGGTGCCTTGAAACGCGTCTTTTTGATTGGCGTACCGACGGGCGCATGCGCTGCCCTCTCTGTGCTGTAAGTCAATTTTCATCTGTTCGGAACAACATAACTGAGAAATATACCTAAGATTGATAAAGAATTATAATTTGAAGGCAAGAGGAATCAAGCCCGGTTCCAGCGGAGCTACTTAATTGCCTTCATTAGATTCATATGCATGCTGGTTTAAGGCTGTTGCTATCTCAGGCTCTCAAAATGTATACAATCTCCGGTAGCATTGATTTGCCGGATCTTAATGTGTTAATAGCATATATGTACTGAGCATACGGCTATGTGTGTAGCCCACTCATATATTGCTGACGCACCGGTGTATATTTGCGCGGATGATATATAGGTGTTTGGGAGCCCGACGGGAGAACCTCGCCCAGCAGAGCGCACAAGAGTGTTCTGGGACTGCAGAATGCGACCACGACCTATGGGCGCCGGCTAGATGACTATTTAATATCTCCTGAAGGGAATAGCCATAGAGCAGGAAAGCGGGTGGAACAACTAGCAAAAATTTGTATCCCGAACTACAGTACCTTCATTGAGTGCGAAGAGTAGAAGAATTTTAAACAAGATCTTGAAATCGAACCAATTCATATTTGTGGTCAACTTCGTAGGAGAACGAAATGGAGGGGGGAAGGGCGCGATTCACTGGGTCACAGGGATACTTATTAAGTTGCAATTGCTAACGACTTACAGTATCATGAGACCCCGCACGGCTATTACCACCAAATGTAAAGTTAACCCACTTCAAAACCACTTTCAGTTAACGCACTCAAGGCTAAATTAGTTCCTGGTAATGCTGGCGGAGGCTGATTTGAGCAAGATATCCCCAACTAGTTGACCATAAATCTCATCTACAAAATGTCACTCTCGAGACAGGTAACACTCGATCAACATCAGCCCTGATTTCGAGTCGCGATCACTCGATCGCGCGACCCAATTCGCTGATTACCCACTAGTTCCCTATAGCTAATCAAAGGAGGAATTGTTACTTTGACCAAACTCCATCACCTATAACAAGCTCAACCACCAGTACTACAACAGATATATTAAAAATTATATACGGTAGCGCTAACAAGCGCACCCAATACAACACGGATATGGGAGTACGCGTATATAAGACCGCACAGTAACGAGATCCTCTACCACCGAGAGCTAGTCGCCCTCCCCATACTTGAAACTATTGTCCCTAAGATTTATGATATTCCAATCTTTCTGTTGCTATTATATATTCAATAAGGGATCTTAGGGGTAAGCCAGGTCAACCGTATATAATTCCGCCAAAGACCGCCGGCCAAACTTTTATCCGTAAACTTATTAAAATAAAATAACCTTTGATTCCGCGCGAGTCGATCCATGTCACAGTCAGGGTACTGGTCAGCCTACAACGGCGCCCCGGATCCGATCGATCCCGCGATCCAAATCTAATCCCCCGATCGATCTTTTACTGGCCGCGGCTCTAATTACCGATAAATCCATTTCCATACTAAGATCCCCCAAAATCACAAACATCTCCAATTATGCTGTGTGGGGAATTATCAAACCGGTATGAGTTTATCGAACATGCTTACTATACGCCAATTTTCCTTGCAAAAGCAAAGTCACTAGTACTTCTTTGTCTAATCCTTCAACCTACCATCCCGATCATTCGATTTCAGGAGGTTGCTGACCTCGCGCTCATTGGTGATCAATAGGACATGTACTTGAAACGACCGAACAGCACTAGCTAGTGGAGCGCCGTGTGGATAAATAGCGCAGTACTCGACGGTTCATTGCTCAGGCAACCTCCTAGTTCCTCTCATCGAACACTACCAGCTCCAATCCAAAGTCTACATAAACCACAATGCGCAGTTTCACCCAGATCATCCTCGTTGCTGCTCTCTTCGGGATTGCGCTGGCTGTCCCCGCCCCTCTCCCTGGTACTGTGCCTCAGGAAAATGCAGCTACCAAAAATCCTCGCTGGGCTCCCGAGTCGGCCAGTGGTCCAGCTCCAAGCCCGCTAGAGGCTCGAGCGGTTACCATAAATCATCGTCGGGCTCCCGAGTCGGCAAGCGGTCCAGCTCCAAGCCCGTTAGCGGCTCGAGCAGTTACGAAAAATCATCGTCGGGCTCCCAAGTCGGCCAGTGGTCCAGCCCCAAGCCCGCTAGAGGCTCGAGCGGTTACTAAGAATCATCGTCGGGCTCCCGAGTCGCAATCGGCCAGTACTCCAGCTTCAAGCTCGCAAGAGGCTGCAGCCGCACACTCACGTTCACATCAAGCACGGGCTACTCAAGCAGCTGAAGGTGAGTATACGGCATGTTGTCAAGAATAGTGATAAATACTCATTACCTATTTGGTGCGTTTTAATCGTACAGCTGCGTGAAACCATACGTTCTTGTCCTGGGAATCAGCTTAGTGACTTGGATTCGGTTCCCAGACCCAATTGAGTAACTCGGGTCAATGGGCACGGTCATTCAAAGATAGACGGACAAGAGTTCAAATAGAGTAGCTAAAATCATTGTATTCATCTCTACCAATTAGAGTTTCTGATTAGAATCGTATTGAATTCTGAATGATAAGCAGAAAATCTGATACGGAGAAATGCTATCACGGGGCCGGCTTGCCGATCCCGGCTATCCACAATATCTTATCTCGCGCTCGGTTCATACTAGGGATATATGCGCCATTTCGGGACAATTTGAACCTCCCAGTTCCATTATTCATTCGTTTTATAGTCCTTGCTGCCGTTTATTGTGTTGTTCTTCGTATTCCATACCTAATTTTACCCCCAGCCCGTTTATACCCGGACTGGTTACAAAGGACCAAATTACTCATTTACTCAATATAACAAGTTACCCAGCCTCCACAAGCCCAACCACCAAAACACGCCTCACATCACAATAATATCCTAACAAAGCCTCTACGACCGATCTCGAATGCAAATGCCACCCGCATCAGCAGCGTCTCCAATAATCTTACACACCAACCCCTTGTTACACTGAAAACCTGCAATCCCACCGCAAAACTGACCAAAAACACGTCAACAACTGATAAAAGAATTTTAATTTTTTTGCTTACGCTTCCCCAGGTTCCGTCTTGGCGGGTCTCGAGTCTGGGATTGGAAGTGGGTGCAGCGTAGAGTGTGATAGGCAGAGTTACGAGAACCACAGCAAAAGAAATAAGTTTCATTGTGGGAGAAATGAGAGGAGATGAGATTGGCGGGTAAAGTAAGGTGGGTTAATTCGCCCACTATCAGTTATATAGCCCGACAAACGGCCAGCTGGCTTTACCAGGCACAGAGCCATAGCGGGGCGGATCATCACCGGGAGGTACAATCACATTCACAAGCACGAATATACTCAAAGCGCCCGTGAAATCGACCTCTATGGCAAGTAACCCGAGTACAACCGACCCTGAACGTCAACACGGGTTGATAAAGATAATATTATGTCGCAGAGTACGATAACGGCCCGGATTACGCATCTACGTGTCCCTGGTTAACTACATACCTGCCAAGCCGAACCTTGAATCAGGCACACATCAACCCAAACCTCGAATGCTTACGTGAGGAGCCACTAGATAAATTGCATCCAAAAAAAAAGACCACTCACGTGACGCTAACGTCCAGCCTGCGGCGCGGCGCATAAATATGCTCTTGAACTTCCCACGTCGACAGTTTTTTCAATCCTCAGTTTCAAAAGACGTGTAAACTGCGGTCGGCTAGGGGAGGGAACTCGCACACTCGAAATTTTCTGGCGGTCCATCTTGAGTTTTCTTGTGCTTCGGAGCTTGGAATTTCAACGACTGGATCACCCCAAATCACACCGAGACTTGAACGCAGACGCAACCGAAATGCCATGTCAAAAATCCAAGTATGATACATCTCAACACGCATCAAAACCAGACGCGCGGATTACGTCTATAGAATAAATCGTCTATCATACCACCGGCCTAGAGCCCAGTCAGAAAAAATCACAAGAATGGACGCCACTCACGAGTTGTTCTTGGCCCGGTCGCTCAGTCTTAAACTCGTATGACTCTCCAAACCTTCCATCCGATGAAACGCATTCAAGTTCTTGTGTGCGGTGATTTGGAACACGGATGCGGAGCCTTGGCGAGATATAATGGTGCTGTAGGCTAGGAAAAAGGCCCAGATGCGGAACCAGCGGTCGCCATAGGCAGCAACGACTTTGGACTTGTTGCTGATCCAGTTCTTGTACCACCTCCAAATGGTCGCCGAGTAGTGCACGCCGAGGACATCTACGGCCTTGATCTCGAATCCGACACCTTCGAGCTGAGGTAATGGGAGTTAGCGCCGCCCCAACGGATGCAATCAAGGAAGTGAATTAGGAAGAAAACTCGAGGCGATTGATGGATGGGGAACCCGAAATGGAATGGATACGTACGCGTCCAATGACCCAGTTGAGGGCACACGACGCATCTGCGCCGGGGAAAACATACTTGTTCATAAAGAGGCCCCTGCAAGGGGTCAGAAAAGATCAAACACATATGGGGACTCACCAGATGAGGTCCTCGAATTGCCAGCACTGCCTGATACCGGCGACCTGGAAGACAAATATGCCGTCGTCGTCCAAGAGGTCGTATACCTGCCTGAGATACTGGTTATAGCGGCGAATACCGACGTGTTCTGCCATTTCGAGCGAGACGATCTTTGTGTACTGGCCCTTTACGGGGGGAACATCGCGAAAGTCCATGCAGAGAATGCGGGCGCGGTCGGGGTCGACGCCATTGTCCTTGATGCGCTGGTTGCCAAACTTGCACTGGTTCTTGCCGAGGGTAACGCCGGTAACGTCGCAGCCGTAGTTTTTGGCCGCATAGGCAGCCAGAGTGCCCCAGCCACAGCCAATATCGAGCAGCTTGTCATTGGGTTTGAGATCGAGTTTTTCACACACAAGTGCGAGTTTGTTGTCCTGGAGCTGTTCGAGCGACTCTTCTTGGGAATTATCAAGAACAACCCCCGAGGTGTATATCATGCGGGGACCAAGGAACCATTCGTAAAAGTCGTCTCCGCGGTCATAGTGGTCGCGGACCTGTTCCTCGTCCTGGGACGCGGAATGGACAATCACCTCGGGAATAAGCACGGTAAAGACGTATTTGAAGAGTTCTGGCGTGAACCTGAACTCGGCCCAGTCGTGACGCCATTCCATCACATCGAGCACATCGCCTGCGACAGTCAGCATATGAGCATAAAAACCACAAAACCCACCTTTAAAGTCGACTTTTCCCTCGAAATACGCATCGTAGAAAATCTGCATCGGGATCTTCTTGCCCTGCCACTCGGTGCGGAATCCCTCGTCCTTGAGCTCGAGATACTCGCTCTGGGGCCGCCCCGGAAACGCGAGTTTTTCGTTCTTGCGCGGGCCAAACATGCTCATCACCGTCCAGTAAGCAATCGTAACAGGAAGTCCCAATACCACAACAAGAAACCAGTATGTATATGAGCCCCCTCGGCTCACCACCGGCATCATGCGCTTCACGACATATGGCACACCGAGCACAAGTCCAGCCAAAACCGCATTCGAAAACGATCCGCTGCCCTCGGCCGGAAATGGCGCGTTTTTAATCGACGCGAGACTGGTTAGTCGCACAGAAGAGGGAGCGGCCATTGTGGTGAGTACAATCCTCCCCGAAAACTGCTTTTCAACGATCCTCAGGGTTCCGAGGGCATGACTTTAATGGAAATTAGGTAATCACGAAACAGGTGTATGCGTCTCACCCCGCATAATCAAGCCCCGCAATGTCACCCAAATGTGTTTCAAGCTATGTCCTTATGCCACGAAGAGATCCTCGGAAATTTGAAAAAGAACGGCCATCTCGAGGCAAATGCGTCCGTCAGGGCTATCAAAAACTTTTGTAATTTAATTCGCCGTAAATCAACGGGCGCGCGCAATAGTAAAAGTTCCCAGGGAACTGAGAAGTGATAGCGCTGGGAGGTGTTGAGACGATGAGCTGCCGTCCGACCCAAGCTATACCCTGGTCCTTGTCATAAACGGCGTGATCGGTGTTGTATCGCTATCACTTCTCAGTTCCCACTTTTACAATTGCGTGCGCCTAATGTCCGAACCTACAGACCACCGATCCCGCCGATCATGTAATCCTACCGACTGCTACGTCCAGCTTGTACTTGCGATCCTAGGGATACTTGTTGGTTTCACCGTCTCTACGTCACACTGGTCGAAAACGCCAAACGATCGACACGCTCAGAGTATTTTACAGACGCGTCGACACGCCAAGACAGTGATGTACATCCACGGCACTTCTTCAGCCTCAAGAAGACCCCGAGTCTACCGTCAATCAACGGCGCTACCAAACTTTTTCCTACATGGCCTTCCACACAAACATGATACCATCCAGTTCAGACCCGCTTACCCAACTTCAGCCCTGGTTGACCATTTCGAATGGCATGCTCACCTCTTCCCACAGATGTAATGTAGGCGCATGGGTTTGTTTTGCGGTGCACAGGTGAAATGGTCACCTCCTTGCGCGCCGAGAACTTCGCTCTTACGGCCTGTGGTTTTTTTAGTCTTGTCGAGTCAACCGAGGATTGACTCACCCAAGCTGGTTTCAAAGCATATTTGGACAATGCGGCAATTGCTGCGAGTCCCGGAAACCGAGATAATATGTTCATTAGGATACAGCGTAAACTCTCGGTATACGCCTCCTCCTCCATGGCATGGCGCGCGGAATTCGGTATCGACTTGATCAGTATAGGTAAACTGTTCGAAAAGGTCACGTCATGGAATAAATACAACTCATTCGTTCGCACCTGTATGCTGGTTATGGCATTTAGATATGTAATCTCCACTTTTGAAAGATATCTTGATTCCGAGTTGCCTGCGACCACACGGTCATTAAAGGGACTCCCGCCGGCCCCTCCATAATATTTCGAAAAATCATAGTCTTCTTTTGCGATCGGTATCGTGCCGGGAATATCGTGCAACCAAATTCCCTATCAGAGTTCAGACACTTGGAGGCAAAGCAGTGCTCGGCTTGCCTGAACATGAGCGAGCAAATCACCCCATTGGTGATGTTGATGAACTCTGCTCGTAAATCCTACTAGCGCCCCGCCTTGACCACTCGCGATCGTAGGTATACCCGCGTGTCCTCCATAGTGTGGCGAACATCTTCCAGTGTTGGTCACAAACTGCAGACCGTATACCCAGCTCCCGTCGTCCCATCTAACCATTTCGGTAATATATTCTCCTTTGATTCGGGTTAATAGGAACTGGGTATCAATGATGTGCGTACCCTCGAATAACGGGAACTTGTACTCGGCGCCTCCCACCCCTCCATGTTTGCTTGATTCACCACCGCCATTGGAGTACGTAAACCATAAACTATCTATATAACCAGCGCAGCGTATTGTAACAATCCAGGGTGTCTTTGGGACGTGGATTGTATCGTCAAATGCCTTGACGCAGTTTGTTGGTCCGAGCAGCAGCCTCGGGACATACGATAAGCGCTGGGTCAACAGTTCTGCAAGTTGTGCTTGAAGGTTATGGTTGAGCAGGTCTGTAACGGGCAGGACTCTGGAAACTCGGACTTGGCGCCATTGATGGGGTGGTACTAGATACTAGGCGGTCAACTCTAGCCACGAGCTAGTTGCCTCCGTACCATTTTTTGGCCATTTACCCGCGGTCCAGGAAGTATCGTTTGGATCTCCTCCCTTGATTAGAGTTAGATGATTGACGAGGGAGAACGATTGAGCGCACTCGTTTAGATATGAGAAACCCTTTGATGCCTAGCAAGTCGTTTGCAACGAGGTCTGCATGTTGATGTCGTAACTTGAAGAACCGATCAATGATTCGCTATTGCGTTGTAAAGCTAGACTTGCCGTAGCATATTCAGCCTCTGGAGCTGTAATCGTAAATGAAATCCCAATGTCGATTTCCTACAACCAAGTCAGGCATTTCACTGGTTTAAAAGATGGACCAACTAGTGGAACCACGTCTCCCCTTGCATGCAAGGTCATATTAGCCACCTAACAGGATTCTCTGACTGACTAACCAGTCGTAAAATATCTTGCGGGCTGCTCGGAACTTTTCAGCCGTTGTTGGCTTTCCAAGTGCTGCCTCTACGTCCGCCTCGAACGCCGGAGCAGGCACAAGATCTTCCACCAGCGCGCTAACCGTCAGTCGCCGGATGACCGTTCGCTTCGTGACCCAAACTTTTCGACCCACGCTCTCGTTGGGCATTTCAAGTGCAGCCCAGGGGGGGATCGTCGCTACTGATAAAAGGGACCAGCCACGATGAACATGGTTGGCTTGGCGGTCGTTTTTAGAGGTGACGACCTCGGTCGTTGTATCGTCTTGTTCTCGAATCAATGGGCCCTTTAAATTTTTGTGCATTGCTACAAGACGCGCGGACGGTCTTGGCCCATCGGTTCCGGTTACACACACCCCGAACAGGTCTAGCTTGGGTGCGTCAATGTCGATGTAAACCAGCCAGGTCTAGGCAGCCTGCTTACAGCCACTGTTTTCTAGCTAGATGATCAAGTCAATAGGAGTATTAGGTTGGTTTAATGTACCCACTAACGAGTCCCATTTGGGAGCTTCTGCGCTGCTTGAAGGCGTCCATGTAATATTAGAAGTCTGGTACCATTCTGGTAAACTCTTTGGGCTTCTACCGCTGCCAGGATCTTCCATGAATGATGTGGGCGGAAACGTTTTAGAATATAGTTTATTATCTCCCCAGTCAAAAGGGTGGTGATCATCAACTCGAGACGATGACTAAGCAGATATATTTGCAAAAGTGTTCATCAATCTGGGACTTGTTCTTCACAACACTGGGCATATTCGTTGTTCGCTCTTACTTGCCGAATACAACAGGTTGAATCCTGGAGAATATTGATGTACAGTAGGCAATGTGACCAAGAAGTGTCTGGAGGTGCGACCGTTGTCGTCAACATTTCACATCTTCCCCGGTCCACGAAACTCTAGCAAATACGCTTTCTTTTGAGTGTTGTCAAGCTTTAGGCGCTGGTGAGTTTCTGAGAATTGTTCGGGGTGATGTTCAACGCGATTTGTAGTTCTGCCTCTGGATCGCCAAGGGCGTCAATATTATGGTTGAGCCCAATCGTTGCACAAGCGCAAAGGTGAGAATGGACATGTGTATTTCCTGATGACAATCTGGCTCGACCCAGCCGGGTTCAATTTAGTCACGCTCTGACCTGTATCTCAAATATAGAACCCAATATATCTTGGCTTCTAAAGTAACCATGCCGCGGAGGCGTGGCACGCTTACCCCGCTCCGGTGCCGGCGGCCCGCAAAACAAACGTGTTTTACTTCCTAATTCCTAACGACCCCCCATTTCGAACTATCACCTTAATCGACCTCTCATGTTTCGAACCACATATTTAGTTATTTCCCCAAATATATGCACTCTCGGTGTCCGTTCCACTCTATTTTTCCGTGGGTGAGTCGAGTTGCATGTTACAAATCCGTTTTTGTATATTATGTTTCTCACAAAGTTGTCGTAATAGCGCTTCTTTTATCACCTAGGAAGGTATGAAAATCATTTTGTGGCGGCATAAGACATGATCACAATTTAGGATTATGTTGTCACGGTACTGCTGGCAGGTCTCTCGCTGGGTATAAAATCAACATGTACCGGGTCAATTTCGCTCAAACCGCAGTGATTCAGATATCCTTTGAACACTCTTTTTGACAATCTCTTACATTCATTTTTATCGACAATGTCCGCCGTGCTCTACTCTGTCGTTTCAGTACTCTTGCTCTCTAAAGGTGCTCTCGCTGTTGGCACCGCCTTTGGCTATGCAGCTGGTACCACGGGTGGTGGGTCTGCTTCCCCCGCTGTACCTTCTTCAACCGCGGAGCTCGTCAACTGGTGAGTGAATTCCTTGCTCACATGCCTCGCTTGTATTAATGCCATTGTTAGGCTCGGCGATAGCACTGCTCGTGTGATCTTGCTCGACAAGACCTTTGATTTCACCGATTCTGAGGTAACGTTGGTCAACGTTTACATCATCCTCCAGTATTCATCTATCCGTAGGGCTCGGTAACCTCCAAAGCCTGCAAACCTTGGACGTGTTCGCCCAACCCCCAAATTGCCATTGATGCTGTGAGTTTATGGACGGTAATATTCCGATTAAATTCTTAAACGTGGTATTTTAGAACGAATGGTGCGAGCATTACGAGCCCAATGCAGCGACAGTGAGTTACGCTTCACCATCGGATGAACACTTTATTGATTGGATTTCTTGTTAGACTACTGTCACGTACAAGAAGGCTGGTGTCTCTGCCATTAAAGTCGCGTCCAACAAGACTTTGTTGGGCAAAGGGAGCGCCGGCATAATGTAAGCGCCGAGAGCTGGTCAAAAAAACCATAAGCTGATTCATATATTCAGCAAGGGCAAAGGTCTTCGCATTGCCGGAGGCAGCAACATCATTATCCAGAACATTCAGATTTCCGACATCAATGCCCAATTCGTTTGGGGTGGTGACGCCATCAGCATCGATGGCGGTAACAATATCTGGGTGAGTAGTAGGAACAACCGTAATTGTACGCTGCCTGACACACTTGTCCCATTAGATCGACCATAACTATGCAAGTCGGGTTGCTTCTACTGATTTTGCCCGTTCTAACTCTTATGCGCCCTATAGTTCAAGAACGTTGGTCGCCAGTTCATTGTGACTGTAAGCTCAAGAATTTGATATTCGGTGGACAGAACTGACCGAGCAAATAGGGATATGGAGCTTCCAAGTCGATTACGATTTCTGACAACACCTTTGACGGCACTAGGTAAGTTCTTTTGCTTTGGTACTGGCTTTTAAATTTACTTACTGGAATTTTAGCACATACTCGTAAGCTTATCATTGTATGCAGTCTTCAATCACTAAACTATTTCGCACACCTCTAGCGCTACTTGCAACGGTAAGCACCTGGAATATGCTTCCAGGTGATTTCATAACTCACCTTGTTTATATTAGGGCGTCATTACTGGACTTTGTTGTTCACTGGTGCTTCCGACTCTATCACTCTTGCTCGCAACTAGTGGGTCTCATAACACTTTCTTTATTTGCTGCATGCTGACGCCGGGATATTTCATAGCTTGTACAAGACTTCGTAAGTAACTCCAACGGCGATCGGATTTTGGACTGATTAGGGGATGTAGCGGTCGTGGTCCCAAGTTGGGCGGCACCAGCGGTTACTCTCGTGAGTTTATTACCATAGAATACAAAATCACCGACTAAATATCTACTACTACAGAGTTGGTTCATATTTACAACAAGTCAGTTCACTTGCTCCTTCAAAATACTTCCCAGGAATCTAACATCTGGCAGCTACTTTGTCGACATTGCTGGCCATGCTTTGGACGCTGGAGTCGGTTCAAAGGCTCTTGTCGAAGGCAACTACTTCAACCAAGTGAGCATCTAACGAGCTTACTATTTATATTCGAACTTTGCTTATGGCTTTGACGTTCTAGGTTACTGAGCCTTCCACAACTGGCACCTCGGGCTCTGTATTTGCCGCTGTGGACGCTACTTCCGCCGCCCAATGCAAGTCTACTCTTGGACGCAACTGCGTTGCCAACAAACTGTGAGTGGTTAAATTAGTAGAATCTCATCGGCTAGTTTGCTCATACTCCTGAACCAGCTTGTCATCTGGAGCGTTGAATCGCCAGGAAACCGCCTCCGTGTCTGGATTCAAGGGCGCGGTAAGCATGTTTCGAAACTTAACACAATATGGGTTGCTGACGACTCTATAGTCTGCGGTCACTGGTGCGACTGTCATGGACTCCTCGCTTGTTGCAGAATATGTTCAGTCGCACGCTGGACTTGGCAAGGTCAACTAAGGGCGGAGTGGCTGCTACTATTATTATACGCCATAGTAATTTTCCTAGTCTCTTTGTAATGCAGCATGCCGCATCGAAATGTTGACCAATGTCAGCTTGTTTCATCTCACATCTTGGTGTGCACTCGTCCTCTGGCAAGCAGTAAATGGGCTACCCATTTAACGGATAGAGTCTTACGTGGTGGGTAATTAAACTATGGTAGGTAATTTGGTGTTTGCGATTACATATGGCAGTGTATATATGCGATTCACGATCATGGTGCGTATCATAGCGGGTGTCTCGGCAGGTACATTCCCGGAACGCGGTCGGCACTTGGCCACCAAGACTTTATATATCTAGAACTCTAGTGCACGTGCCGCCTTTCCTACCAAAGAGGGGGATTTGATCTGGAAAATAATGCTTCCTGTGGCTAACGCAATCCATGACACTACCAAATATGAAGTTATCTCACTCCGGAGCCACTTTTAGCCAACCCACAGGAGGCTATATTATAGTAAGTCTTACCAACCCTCACGGAGGCTGATTTGATCATGAGCAAGGTGTTCGGGGCTAGCTGGCAATAATTATAAGTCTCATCTGCAAATTGTCATTTTCCGATGGGTAATACTCAATTGGCTTCAATCTGAGCTTCGAGTCGCGATCGCTTGATCGCGCGACCCAAATTCCCGATGACCCACTGGTTTCCTATACCTGATCGAAGGATGAATTATTCGTTACTTCGGCCCAACTTCATCGTTTATAATAGCATGCCTTTGATTCCGCGCGAGTCGATGCATGTCACAGTCAGGGTCAGCCTACAACGGCGCCTCGGTCTGCAGCTGATCGATCCCGCGATCCGAATCCAATTCCCCGATCGATCTTGTACTGGCTGCGGCTCTAGTTACCGATAAACCATTCCATAGTGAGATCCCCCAAAATCACAAACATCTTCAATTATCTTGTGTGAAGCATTATCAAACCGGTATGAGTTTATCGAGGATACTTACTATACGCCAACTTTCCGTGCAAAAGCATGCGCAAAGTCACTAAGTATTTCTTTGACTAATCCTCCAAGCTACCATCCCAATCGAGATTACAAGTTTCAGTCATCATATTGTAGAATACTTCTCGATCATCCGATTTCAGGAGGTTGCTGACCTCGGGCTCATTAGGTAGCAGAGAGTGATCAACAAGACATATGCTTGAAACGACTGAACAACTGGTGGAGCGCCGTCATGATATCAAGATAAATAGCGCTAGTACTTGACGGTTCATTGCTCAGACAACTTCCCAGTTCCTCCCATCGAACACTACCAGCTCTAACCCAAGGTCTACATAAATCACTATGCGCAATTTTATTCAGGTCATGTTCGTTGCTGCCGTCTGCGGTGTTGCGCTGGCAGCTCCTACCCCTGAAACCAGCGGCCATAATCGTCGGGCTCCAGGGAAGACTGGTGGCGCAGGTCCAACCCCTCGAGCTATAGAGGTTCGAGCGGTTACCATCAATCATCGTCGGGCTCCCGAGTCGGCCAGTGGTCCAGCTCCAAGCCCGCTAGAGGCTCGAGCAGTTACCAAGAATCATCGTCGGGCTCCCGAGTCGCGATCGGCCAGTAGCCCAGCTTCAAGCTCGCAAGAGGCTGCAGCCGCGCACTCACATTCACATCAAGCACGGGCTACCCAAGCAGCCGAAGGTGAGTATACGGTGTATTATCAGGGGCATTGATAATTACTGATTGCCGATTTGGTGGGTTTCAATCGTACAGCTGCGTGAAACCATACCTTCTTGTCCTGGACACCAGCCTATAAATTAGTGACTTGGATTCGGTCCCCAGAACCAATTGAGTAACCCGGGTCAATGGACACGGTCATTTAAAGACATCTGACGGATAAAAGAGTTCAAGCGGAGTACCTAAGATTATTGTATTCGCCCATACCAATTAGAGTATTTGATTCGAATCGTATTGAATCCTGAACAATAAGCGGAACATCTATTATGGAGAAGTGTGATAACACGGAGCCGGTTTGCTGATCCCGGCTATTCACAATACCTTATCCCATGCTCGGTTCATACCAGGGATATATGCGCCATTTTGGGACGATTTGGTCCTCCCAGTTCCTTTACCTTTCATTATTTATTCGTTTTATACTCATTGCTGTCGGACGTTTATTACGTTGTTCTTCGTGTTCCATATCCAATTTTACCCTGATCCTTGTTTATACCCGGACCGGTTACAAAAGGATCGAATTGTTCATTTCTTCAACAGCTGCGGGTTACCCAACCTCCCCCCACAAGGCCAATCACCAAAGCACGTCTCTTCACACTACAATGATATCCTTACAAAGCCTTCTCTACGACCGATCTCGGATGCAAATGCTACCAGCATCAGCAGCGTCTCCAATAAGCTTACACACCAACCCCTTGTTACACGGAAAACCAGCAATCCCACCGCAAAACTATACCAAAAACATGTCAACAACTTGATAATCCTTTTTTTTGCTTACGCTTCCCCAAGTTCCGTCTTGGCGGGTCTCGAGTCCGAGATTTGAAGTGGATGCAGCATAGAGTGTTAAAGGCAGAGTTACGAGAACCGCAGCCAAAGAAACAAATTTCATTGTGGGAGAAATGAAATGAGAGGAGAGGAGATTTTGATTGGTGGGTGAGGTGGGTTAGCTCGCCCACTACTAGTTATATATATAGCCCGACAAACGGCCAGCTGGCTATACCAGGCACAGAGCTATAGCGGGGCGGATCACCAGCAGGAGGTACAATCACATTCACGGCCACGAATATTGATTCAGTACACCCAAAGCGCCCGTGAAATCGACCCCTAGGGTAAGTAACCCAGGTACAACCGACCCTGAACACGGGCTGATAAAGATAATTCGCTCGTTGAGCTCGAGTAGGATAACGGCCCGGATTACGCGCCGCTGATATAGAAACGTCCCCCTCTCCGATTAGAACGTACATCTACGTGTCCCCGGTTAATAAATGCTTGCCAAGCCGAACCCTGAATACCAGGCACAAATCAAACCTTGAGCCAAACCCTCGAGTGCTCACGTGACGTCGACGTCTTGCCTGGGGCGCGGCGCATGAAGTCGACGTCGCGCTCGCAGTCTGGCACAACGTGGCTACAATTTCCACGTTGCCACCCAAACATCAGGGTCCAGTCGTTCAGGCATACTTAGATGCCTTGAAACACGCCTTTTTGATTGGCGTATCGACAGGTGCATGCGCTGCCTCTCTCTGTGCTGTAGGTCGATTTTCATCTGTTCGGAATGAGATAACTGAGAAATATGCTCAAGGTTAGTAAAAAATTATAATTTGAAGGCAAGAGGAATCAAGCCCGGCTCCAGCGGAGCTACTTAGTTGGCTTCGTTAGATCCATGCCGGTTTAAGGCTGTTGCTCTTTCAGGCTTTCAAAATCTATACAATCTCCGGTAGTCTTGATTCACCAGATCTTAATGTGCTGATAGCATATGCGTACTGAGATATGGCTGTATATATGCGTGTAGCCCGCTCACATATTGCTGATGCACCAGTGTATATTTGCATCGATGGTATATAGGTGTTTGGGAGCCCGACGGGGGGACTCCCGCACAGCAGAGCGCATGAGAGTGTCCCGGGACTGAAGGATGCGAGCACGACCTATGGGCTTGGTGACTATTGAATCTCTCCTGAAGGGCCCGGGAATAGAGCAGGAAGGCGGGTGCAGCGACTAGCAAAAGCTCGTATCCCGAACTGCCCTCATCGAGTGCGGAGAGTAGAAGAATTTTAAACAAGATCTTGAACCAATTCACATTTGTGGTCAACTTCGTAGGACGGCAAAATGGAGGGAGGAGGGCACGATTCACTGGGTCACAGGGGTACTTATTAAGTTGCTAACGACTTACAGTACCATGGGCCCCGCGGCTATTACTACCAAATGTAAAGTTATCCCAGTTCGGAATCACTTTTAATTAACGCTCCCAAGACTAAATTAGTTCCTAGTAATGGTGACGGATCCGGAGGCTGATTTGAGCAAGGTATCCCCAGTTAGTTGACCATAAATCTCATCTGCAAAATATCACTCTCGAGACAGGTAACACTCGATCGACATCAGCCCTGATCTCGAGTCGCGATCACTCGATCGCGCGATCCGATTCGCTAATTACCCACTAGTTTCCTATAGCTGATCAAAGGACTAATTGTTACTTTGACCAAACTCCATCCCTTATAACAAGCTCACTACCAGTGCTACAACAGATATATTGAAATTCGTGTACAGTAGCACTAACAAGTGCACCAGATATGAGATCTCGAGTACACGTATAAAATTGCACAGTAATAAGGTCCTCAACCACCGAGAGCCAGTTGTCCTGTCCATACTTAAGGCTATTGTCCCTAAGATTTACGATATTCCAATCTTTCTGCTGCTATTATATAGTCAATTTGGGATCTTAGGGGTAAGCTGGGGGGAACCCAGGTCAGCTGTAAACTAATAATAGTTCCGCCAAAGACCGCCGGCCAAACTTTTATCCGTAAACTTATTAAAATAAAATTACCTTTGATCCCGCGCGAGTCGATGCATGTCACAGTCAGGGTCAGCCTACAACGGCGCCCCGGGTCCGATCGATCCCACGACCCGAATCCAATTCCCCGATCGATCTTTTACTGGCCGCGGCTCTAATTACCGATAAATTCATTCCATACTAAGATCTCCCAAAATCACAAACATCTCCAATTATCTTGTGTGGGGCATTACCAAACTGGTATGAGTTTATCGAGGACACTTACTATACGCTAACCTTCCTTTCAAAAGCAAAGTCACTAGTACTTCTTTGTCTAATCCTTCAACCTACCATCCCGATCGGGATTACAGGTTTCAGTCACCAAATGGTAGAATACTTCCCGATCATTCCATTTCAGAAGGTTGCTGACCTCGCGCTCATTGGTGATCAATAGGACATGTGCTTGAAACGACCGAACAGCACTAGCTAGTGGAGCGCCGTGTGGATAAATAGCGCTAGTACTTGGCGGTTCATTGCTCAGACAACCTCCTAGTTCCTCTCACCGAACGCTACCAGCTCCAATCCAAAGTCTACATAAACCACGATGCGCAGTTTCACCCAGATCATCCTCGTTGCTGCTCTCTTCGGGATTGCGCTGGCTGCCCCCGCCCCTCTCCCTGGTACTGTGCCTCAGGAAAATGCAGCTACCAAACATCCTCGCTGGGCTCCGGAGTCGGCCAGTGGTCCAGCTCCAAGCCTGCTAGCGGCTCGAGCAGTTACGAAAAATCATCGTCGGGCTCCCAAGTCGGCCAGTGGTCCAGCTCCAAGCCCGCTAGAGGCTCGAGCGGTTACCATAAATCATCGTCGGGCTCCCGAATCCGCCAGCGGTCCGGCTCCAAGCCTGCTAGAGGCTCGAGCTGTAGTCACAACAAAGCCGCACCCACTCCAAGCACGGGCTACCCAGGCAGCCGAAGGTGAGTATACGGCGCGCTATGAGGGGCATTGATAAATACTGATTGTCGATTCGGTGGGTTTTAATCTTACAGCTGCGTGAAACCATACGTTCTTGTCATATGAACCAGCTTAGTGTTCTGGATTCGGCTCCCTAGAACCAATCAAGTTAGTTCCCTGGTGCTAATAGATTCGGTTATTTAAAGATCTCTACGACTCGGACGGACAAAAAAATTTTAAACGGAGCATTCAATATCGTTGTATTCGTATATACTAATTAGAGTTTGTGATTCAAATTCTTGCCCTGAATCCTGAAACAAAAGCGAAACATCTAATGTTGAGGAACGTTAGCATGGAATCCGAACTAGCTCATCGATCTCGGCTATTCACGATAATTGACCAACTTCAGTCAGTAGCAGGTAGAGATATCTGCGTCGTCCGTTTTCCCGGCATCCTCGTAAGAGTTGGTTTGCTAAACTCGCGTATGTACAAAATAATTAGTAATTCACCAAATGTTCTTAGATCGCCAACTAGGAGTAACATCAGAGTCAACAATTCGGTTTGGTTTTTTTTCACAAAATTCCGCCCCCCCTGCTATCACACTCTCCAGGGAATTAGATAGTGTTAATAAATTCATGGCGCCAAATTCCCTGGAGAGATAAAAGAATCAGAGGTATTTTGATTGAAGTATTACTCCCACTTACCTGGACCTGACCAAGTAAGTCGCCCCATTGATCATGTCTACGGACTTTGCTGGAAAATCCAACTAAAGCCCCACCCTGGCCGCTTGTGGTTACGGCCATGCCTGGGTGTCCTCCGTAACGCGGCGAACGCCTTCCTGTGTTCGTGACGAATTGAAGACTATATACCCAGTGTCGGTCGGCCCACGCGGTCATTTCAGTGACGTACTCGCCTATGGTGATTTAAAGCGGCTTAGCTTTGCAAAGTACTAAACAAGTCCTACCGGTTGACAGTGGAAACTTATTCTCGGTCCCTCCTCGTCCGCCATGCTTATTCGATTCCCCACCTGTTCGGTATGTGACATATAGACAATCAACATACCCATCGCAGCGAACGATCACACTTGAAGCTGTCTTTGAAGCATGTTGTGTATCATCAAGTGATTTAAGACCACCTGTTGGGTCATGTGGGAAGGGGGGAGCATAAATTAGGCGCTTGGAAAACAAGTCGGCAAGTTGAGCTCGGAGATTTTCATTGAGTAGATTGATTGTAGGAGCAACTTCGGTAACTCGAACTTGGCGCCATTGAAGAGGTGGCGCTGGGCGAATGAGGTTAATGTTCTAACGAGCATGTTCCAGCGGTCACGTACCAGTCGCTGAAATCGACAACTGCAAAAGATCGTTCGTATCTCCTCCCTTGAAGGTAAAAGGTCAACATGAACAAACTCTCCCCATTTGGCATGTAATGTTATGCCTACCCGTTTGGCAATGCGTAAAGTTTTGCTTGCTAGCAAACTTTGGACATTCTGATCAGAACTTAGGTTCGGTAACTGAATGGTTAGGTCATAATCAGTCACATTAACCTTAATCGCTTCATACGTTCACTGACTTTTGCGAAATTCGCCTCCGAGTCTGTTATTGAAAGAGACATGCCGACATCAATTTCCTATAGAATATATAAAGTGGGCACTATGGAGCCTCATTTTAGGCAAGTACTGACCAGTGGTATTACATCCCCCCTGTTCAATGTCGTTGAGAATGTTGGTGCGTTGTAATATTTTAGCTATTTAAATATCTTACCAGTTGTAAAGTGCTTTGTGAACTGCTTGGAATTTCTCAGCAGCTGTTGGTTTCTCAAGTGCGGCCTTGACTTCTGCTTCAAATTCTGGTACGGGCACGAGTTCTTCGAACAACACGCTGAACGTAAGTCGTTGAAGGACGGTTCGCTTTGTAATCCAAACGCCATTTCGATTGGGCTGATTTTTGTTAGCTATCCGAGACGAGGCCCAAGCAGGGATCATCGATGCTGTAGAAAGGGACCAGCCTTGTTGTATATAGTTTGTCTCGCGCTCATTTGTCGTCGTGATTATGTCGGTGACTGTTTCGTCTGCTTCTTGAATGAACGGACCAGATGCAGACCGCTTGGGCATAGCTACAGGACGCATCGATCGTCGAGGTCCGTCGACCCCATCTACACGTACACCATACAGATCTACATCACAATTTCAGAGGCGAATTAAGTAGATGGATTAGGTCTACTGACACTCGCTATTTTGTAACTATCGTGGACAACTCGGGTTATCAACGACCTGAAATCGGGTACAAAACTTGAGCTAACCACTGAATGCTTTTCAGTTGTGGCAAGGTCGTTCAACGTTGTTGAAGATAAGGCGCCTTTGTACCATTCCTGCATCTCTTTGTCGCTGCCGCCATATACGGAGAATAAGCCACTCGTGCTTCCCAATCCAAGGAAGCGCATCGTTGCAGATATGTAAGCGCGAGGGATCGGGGTGCAGTATATGAAGAAATATCCAATTGTGTATGATAGTCGTTGTCGATCTTATGTCGCCACCCAGTCTATTTGGGAATCAGCGCTTAGCGAGTTAGCCACGGCGTTACAAGTACGGTACTCTCTTCTGGCTTATAATAAGATCGTTGTTGAGTTGCACTAATTTTTTTTTATCCACGAGCTTATATATCGTCGATAAGCGCATTGTAGATCCTTTTAAATTACGAGTTGGTAAGCCTTCTAGGAACCGGCAAGTTAGGAGGATTAACCCCACGAGTTGTGAAGGAACAGGACCAACTTTACTACCTTGCGCACTTGACCAAGATTCGAATACATGGAATCACACACTTCAGCGCAGCGCGCCTCCGGCCCTTATATACAACTAACTCGATAAATAGGCAAATCATCTGTCGACTACGGGGCCGGGTATATGCGTAGATAATACCCCTTCTAAAAATCTTTCCCGTCCTGCCGAGTTGGATAATGGTTATAAAAGCAATTTGGCCAGTGAAAGGAGACTATTTGAACCTGGAGGTTCAAGAGCCCTTTGTCTAAGTTTATTGGATTCGACGCGCTAACCCTAAATGTCCGCAACTTGATTTGAAGCACCCTGGGCCTTTGCTCCCCCTGTTCACAACAGTTGCAAATGTGTAAATGGGGCTATCTTTGCGCGACCAGAGGCCCTAGAAGGATATACCCCCATGGTGTCAAAAAAAAGCTAGACAAATCGTCCTCACAGTTCGATGCATAGGCAGTTATTAGTAATTGCATGTGATAAATTTTGTCTTATATCAGATCTACTAGTACATCCACATTTACAGACTCTAGTACTTTGGTGCAGAAATTTTCATTTCTAATATCTATATTTGCTAGTATTGACGGTTGAGGGCGAGTCGTATTTGAGGCGCAATGGTATGGCAAAGTCTCAGGCGCTCTGACAGGGGCGCCGGCTCGAAGGTGCTTCATTATCCTACTTCATGTTTGGCGCATATACGCCCGAGTTGTTCTCGGAGAAGTTAACTCATTCACATGAACGCGCCGAAGTACTTCTTAGCTGAGGAATTATTATGGTTAAAGTTGATACATTGATATTCTATTTCGCTTCGCCGTTTCGTCTTCGGACTTGGCAGTTCCCCGCGCGCAAAACAATCCAGGGAAGAAATGGAGGTCTAGACGTTTTGGTATTATTTATTAGCATGAGGTCATATGCGCACTTGAGGGCTAATTTAGTATTCGAGCGCTCATAATCTGTACACATAGTACCAGTCCGTGCGCATACGTGTGGGATTCAGTTTGTTAAAAGCATCGCATTTAAAATTTCTCGATCAATCCGGATCCTTGTTCAAGGTCTGATAACTCTCGGCCGCGGCCTATGCCTAAAAATGTCTATTTCATGCATGATTACGTTTTACCTCTTTACTCTTGGCAGACTGTGCCACTGTTAATCTAGGCGCCATGGGTGAACGTGATCTGCCCTGGTTGATCCACGTTACTTTTCCGCAGAACCATACCAAACTGAAAGGCCTGTGAGGGGTCTATAAAACTGGCACCAAACAGAGGCCTAGGGATCCTCCATAGCGCTTCATCTCCAGGTTCCCTCCATTCAACAAACACATTAATTATAACATTTAACACGCACTACATATAGTCATTATCAAACATGAGGTTCTGGTCACTTGCCGTGGCCTTGGTCGCTTTGCCTTTGACTGTCTCGTCTGCACCCACTTCCAAGTTTAGCCTTGATGCTCGTCAGAATGGTTGTGAGGGGAGCGTAAGTAATACTGTATGCTTCACTACGGGATTGCTAACTCGCGATCGACCCCATAGTTTTGTGGTGGGATAGCAGGTTTCCCTTGCAAAAAGGGACTAGTGTGCAAACTCAATGGGAATTATCCAGACGCGGGTGGCGTTTGCGTTAAGAAGAGACGTCACTAATGGATGAAAAACTCGTAACTCTATTTTGGATTTGGCCACTCGAATGCGCTCATGTCTGTATTAATTCAAGTTCAAATATCAAATATCAAATTTGCGCCGCTCATTCTGTAAATTCGCGGCTCTAATCCTGGGAGTACAGTGTCTTGGCGATGTGGAGCGCTCTCTTAGCGCCAGTAGCTGGTCGGGTCAAATAAAGCAACACAAGTATAAACACGCGCTCGCACCTGGATATCCAGATATCAATTTATCAGAACTCGTTGGGACAATGGGGCTTACTAGTGGCCGAGATCCAGCTCGGAACTTATTCGAGTGTGCAATAATGATGGTTGACTAGTAATACAGTACTACAGGTAAAACGCGAAAGCAATGTTAAAACATAAATCCCAAGTGTACGTCTCAGTTCTACTGATCAAATGTAAGAATGTTTCTTCCGAATCCGTCGGGGCTCCTCCTGAGATGCCTTTGGTGAAACTCCTTGTTCACGCTCGCCTTCTAATATCTGCGACAAACCTCCACTTCGTCCTGTGAACCGGCTCTCACCACTCCGTCCGGTCATCCTAGTGTCCGCACTGCGCCCGGTCATCCTAGTATCGGCGCTCCGCCCAGTCATTCGGCTGTCGCGAGTTCGACTTGTAGCCCCGCTCCGAGTTGTACTCGTCATCTGGCTGTATCTGTCTCGTCCACCAGCATAGGTGGGTGGAGAAAGAAACCCGTCGCGAGGGACCACATATCGTGGGTGAGCCCCGGCAAGGGGTGGCACAAGATTAGGCGCACTCCGCGCTAGTCGAGGGTTGGCAAGAAGTGGAGAGTGAGACGGCAACTGTGCTAGCCGTGCCCGTGGAGATGGTGAGAACAACGCACTCTCAGTAGGCGGGGCTAAGGTGTTGTTGCTAGAATGGGAGGGCGAGAACTGTCGTTCACGGATAAAGGATGGGAAGGCGGATATGTTGGGCCTCGGCGGAGCAGAGGAAGGCGTTACTGTGCTGCTTGCAGAGGCTGAAACGGGCGCGGGTGTAGGTGCGGATGCAGGTGTGGCATGTGCAGCTTTTGGTCGGCGAAGACTCAGTCCTCGTGTGGGAACCATGTGTCGCAGGAATGCAGATGCGGTGGGTGTAATGCGTTGTTTCGAGAGGCGCTTGGGAACATATTGGCTCGTCGTGCTAGAGGCATAGGGCGACGCTGCGCGATAAGAATGAGGGGAAGTTGCGCGATGTGGATACGGGTATGTTGGGGTGGCTGTTGGAGATGTGTCTGATACGGTGCCTGGTGGGGGTGCGTAGATATGTGGAGTTGGGGGAGGAATAACGCGCCTAAGTTTTTGGCTTGCAGGTGGAATGCTCGAAGTTGCTAGTGATTGGGTATCGGTATTGGTGTCGTGGTTCGTCGAAGGCATTGTTCGTGTGTGCATATCCGTATTCGCGTTTTTGTCGTATCTAGTATGCGTCTGTGGGTATAATGCGGGAGCTGGGAATACGTTGGTGCTGGCTGCGGTTGCAATATTTTGTGGAGATACTGTCGACAAATATAATTCAAATTCCGAATTCGTACACACGATGAAAAAACTCACATAATGGGGGAGGTCCTCGTTCTTGTATATGTGCGCTACTACTACTCGCTCCTATATCGTCCCTGAGGTGCTGCCCAGGGCCAGATATTGGATCGCCTAAGAATCCACTTGTTGGCGCCTCGGTTCCCACACCCCCTTGACCACCCGATCCGCCAGCCCCACCCTTACCCATACCGGGCCTCGAAGGTCTCCATTGGTCCTTCTCTTCGCTACCCCAGCCTCGTCCCCATACCACCCCGACGCCATTGTCCCCCTTGATACGATCCCAATCAGCGCCCGCGAGACGTCTTCGCCTGCGAAGGCGAAGGCAAAGGAAGCCAGCGATAGCGAAAATGAGTAAGAGAAGGGCGCCGAATATAGCAGCCACTATTCCGCCTGAGAGGGTCGCCACCTTGGACGATGGGGTATTCTGCGGGGGTGGGGCAGGAGATGAGGTAGAAAGTGACGATGTTGACGTTGGGAGCGTACCTAAACCAGAAGCTGTCAATGACGGGTTGGGCGGGTGTGATGATGATGATGGGAATACTGTACCAGAAGGAGCGGTGGTAACGGGTACATAGACCGATGAAAGGACTGTCGCCTCTGGGATCGTGTACGACCATGGAACCCCGGTTTCAATGCCACCTGTTACGGTTGTACCAGCGATAATAATAACACTGGTTACCAGCGTACTTTCGGGCGCAGCGACGGGTGTGGAGGTGGAGCCTGAAGATGTCACAGGTATAGAGCCAGGGGGAATACTCAAGACCGTTGTCCGAGTGAATTCTGGGATCGTATACGACCAGACAGCGCCTGTTGAGCCAGTACCAACGACGGTGGTCCCAGGTATTATTTGAGTAGTTTGGATTAACGAAGGTTCGGGCGAAGACAAAGAAGGGCCATTGGTGCTGACCGGCGCAAACGAGCTTCCAGAAACAGCCGATGTCGTCGCCATCACTCAATGGCACAACGACTGTGCCAAAGTCGAGTCTTTTGGCCGGTGGAAACCGCAAGGGCCCAGTACAGCTGTCAAGTATACCCCAGTAGATCGCGGTCGGGTACAGGTTAGGTCGTGCGGCTCTCACGTGGCTCGTGTGCGTGGAATCCGCGCGTCCAGAACGAGTCCTTGTGATGCGAGTGTCGTCCGAGTATGGGACACTGAGGCAGCAGTGATGGCCTACTATGGTACTTCCGGGGCTTGGATGCCGGGGCCGTTTTAAACCACCAGATCAGATCTCCTGCTCGATATCATCCGCATGCGTCATCCTACCGGCTCACGTCATTTCACGCCCGGTGCCAGCTCATGTTTGATCTGGTAACTTTGCCGCATGGAAGTCGTTGGCTGCCTCGGAATTCAGGTCCGAAAAGCGTGTTTTGGGACTCTGGGAGGTCACATGCTTTCGGCGCTTGAGACCAAAAAGTCGTTTGAAACACCGAAGGCTTCATGCTACTCCTATCTTGAAAGGTGTCTATCAGCCGATGAATATGACAAAGGGGTTCATCAGTTCCTTAAGGGCACAAAAATGTGCTTAATACGACAATCACTTTGTATGTGCGTTTGAAAATCACCTCGCGTTTGCGCATATCCCTCCCGGGTTCATGATCGAGAAGCCAAGATTTCCAGTCCTGTGCTGTGACCCTGTACGGCAATTTTCCTCACTAGAAGAGGCAACAGGAAATGCGGCTGAACCAGTTCCACCGAGCGAGTATAATTAGATCATCTAACTATGGCGCACTCCAAGATTGAGTGGCCCAATGTTTTTAAGATTTCAGCTAATGATAGCAAGAAACATCGATATCTATCACTATATAATAATACGGCACCTTTTTCGTAATCGCATCTAAATCCTTCACTTGGTAGCTGCACAACGCTCGCTTATTTATGTAGGTCACTGGTTAGGTTTATTACTAACAGGTTTTATAGATACTGGTGCTACCATTCATCAACATTCATTAAGATACTCTACACATACCAACACATTTCACAGTACCCATTTTACCTCCCCAGGGCCCATAGTAGAGTTTTGCCTATAATAATAAAACCTCAACCCGCAAACAACCAAACTTCCGAACAACAACATGGCAAAATTGGTCATATGTCCTGTTTTGCGTACACCACCCTTTAGTGATGCGAGTGATATTTATCCAGGGTGCGACGTACCCGTGATGTATCCTGGCTTTTCGTCGGCTTTGTAGATCCAGACACCAATAATCTGGCCTGTACCTAAAATTGATTTGAATATGGGCAGATAAGGTCTACTCGTTGAACTTACCCCCAGCTGAGATATTCAATGCAATTGCCAGCCCAACGGCCCCAGCACCTCGAATATTCGTAGACAACCAACCCAATAGCGGCGCTAAATTTAATTCAGTTGGCATTGTGTTCTGTAAAACCAGCATAGACGAGATACTCACGAATACTAGCAAAAGATCCAGACGCAGCCACACATAATAGCCCAAAACGAGCCCGGAAGGCGTCTTCAGGAAGAAGTGCCTGTGCGAGGAAAGCAAATCCTCCAATCGCCATTGAGGTAGCTGACACCAGGCTCCTTTGGTTCTTCGCGTCCGCGAACCAAGACAGAAACAAAGTAGCTACGTATGCACATGCGTATGGAGCTATAAATTAAATTATTTCAGTCCCACGCACAGCGTGGTTAGTAAAGATCAACTGACGGACGGTGAATAGTTGAGCTTCGAGGCCTTCATATCCAAGTCCTGCAACAATAGTCGGCGAGAAAAGGGATAAAGAGCTAAAGGGAACGGATATCGTGATGTAAGCGACGGCATGTGCCCAAACGCGCCACCCAAACAAGGTTTGTTTCGCTTCTTCCCAGGTAACATGAGACTGACTGTGAAAGTGAGTGGATTGGTTTGCAGCGTCAATCCAGGAATTACGGATGGACGTACTGGGTGGAGGCAACGCCCTTCAAGCGATTTACAACTCTCTTTCGTTCCTCGGCGGTAAGCCACTCTGCCGTTTCCGGAAAATCCGGAAACATAAACCAGACTAATACAGAGCTGAGAACACTTGGAATGCCTATAACAAAGAGCACGCAATGTTAGTTTAGGAGCGTTCGGGGTGCGGAATCACTTACCTTCAAGGATAAAAAGCCATCGCCACGCCTCAAGGCTAGCTGTCATGTTCATGTATCCAACACCATAAGCGATTGCTCCCCCAAAGGCACCTACAACGTATTTAGGGAGGGTTTATCGCCAATTAAATGAGCTCACCGGCTAGAGTAGATGATGCGAGTACGAGTGCAACTTTGAGTGAACGTTCTTCGGGACGATACCAAAAGGTAAAAAAGTATACAAGACCAGGAAAAAGTCCTCTATGCACCGGTCAACAAAAGTCGAAGCTGAACCCACCCGACTTACGCTTCAAATGAGCCGAGCAAAAATCGTACAGCGGTCAGACTTCCGTAAGACTGAACACCACCCAAGGATATAGTAAGTGAACCCCAGGCGAACATTAGGAAAGCTATCCAGCGCTAATTGCACAATCTAATGTAAGTTGTATGAAAACACGTCGGATTTATACTTACTGAAGGTCTGAAGTATTTTAAACAGTAATTGGAGGGGGCTTCGAATAGAATGTAAGCTATGAGAAACACCTAGTGAGGAGGGATGTAAATCAACGCGGGTATAAACGTGCAACGGAACCAACCATTAGCGCAATTGTATATTGTAGGTTCCTGGTTAAGAGGTTATGTCAATTGCGATAAGTAACTAACACAACAATTACGCACGTGAGAGACAGAGATTGCATCAAGGAATTCCCCGTATTGTTGTTGAGTAGTTTTGCGTTTCCCTACATGAGACATATATGAAGAGTCACTCAACTCTCATCCACACATGATACTTACAATATTAGACCTAATTACAACGAATGAAATGAATTGCCTTCAAAGTAGTATGGACAACGTTACTCACCGATCCAAATAACATAGTAAATAAATGAAAGCGGCAGATGGAACGATCCTTAGGTCCAATTTGTTGCGCAACTTTCGGTCAGACTCCGAATCTTCTTGCGCCGCTAGCTCACTAACCAAAACTCTTAGTAAACACCTTGACGAGCAGAAATATAAACATGGCAGGTACATACTGTTCGGTGCCGTATCTTTCATCCTTGTGTTCGATATGCAAAGTAGAGTCCTTTAAGCGAGTATCCAACATCGATGACATGTCTGGAGCGGTTTCTATTAGTGGCTGGGGGCGAAAACGGCACGATTTCTGGTGCCGAGAGAACCTATAAGTGGCATTCTTTCGGATAATTTAACCTCCTGATCGGGTATTTTCTTGCGGTGTAGAACCTAGATCACGAGGTATAAGGCTTCGTTGCTAGACTTCGAAAGATGAGGGAGCTTTGACCGGCCAGTCGGAAGGCGGGCATTCGTACGACCAGGTACTTTGGGAATTATTTCGAGGGTATGTGGACATTGGTATGTGCGCGAAGTTGCGATAGAAATTGAATGATTTTTCAAATGTAGCTATTACGTAGTTAGTTCACCAAAAAATAAGCAAAATAATTGAGCAGCTCACAACAAGTCACGAACCCCGCTCATGAAAGTACACTGGTGCTTGTTATAAAACGAATGACAGGTACACCGTTGGTTCGACCTGCACTCAGTTTAAGACTACGCGTAGAAGCGATTGATATCCAAACAATTTAATGATACTGAATATTAGGGCCCCATTAGAACCCGACGTTCACGGAGCTCGTATTCAAGCCAAAAATATCTGGCGGTTGCAGGTGAGAGTTGGTCAAATATCCCACGTGACACAAAGATGTGCTCGGCTGACATAATCTAATTTCATTCTTCCCCACTCCGAGTCTTTGCGGACGGATCATCTACGACCGAGTAAGTCCATTAGTTCTCATGCCATACTCGATCCCTGGAAAACTCAAATAGCGTCCCGACTCTCATATAATCTGGGTTAAACGAGAGCTCCTGGCCAACTTTCTCAAAGTGCGCGTCCGCCAGTGAGGTGAACCGGCTACCCGGCAACTGTTTTTCTAACTTGTTTCTACGTTGAATTACTATCGCCATGCTGCGAACTTGTTCTAATACTCGGTTCTCCTCGAAACACTTATACCGGTCTTTCTCGGCATCAGTGCGGACACTGGAGCCCAAGGGTTTATTCACCAAACACCCGGATGATGTAGTTCTGACGCTCGCCCTACGGACACCAATGTGCAAGGCGAAGAAAGGCGGGTTAAAGGTAAATTCACACATGACCCATTTATTCCAATTACTTACGCAAAGTAACTTAGGATACCCCTTCTGATGTCCTTCTTGTGGGAATGCTCAACGCTGTTCGCGAGCGATCGGGAGTCGATCCCGGTTTGATTGAAGATATTGTAGTCGGTGAGTAATTTGGCACCCAATTAAATGTTTCAACCAACCTGTGTTTAGGTACTTGCCATCCTCCTAGTCCAGCTTATGAGGCTCGCGCGTCTGCGATTGCCGCCGGCTTCCCAAAACACGTCCCAGTCCAAGCGATCAATCGGTTATGTTCCTCAGGGCTCATGGCCCTACGTAGCGTATCGGACTCTATATCCAAGGGCGATATCGACATTGGATTGGCCGTTGGAGTCGAGAGCATGACCCACAAGCAAGTTGGAATGCAATTCATTTATCGTATGCTTACCAGATATTCTTTCTAGCCCTCGTCCGACGCCTAAATTCAACAGCGGAGAAATCAGGGCTAACCAAGCAGCTGTGGACTGTGCAGAGGTATGATTTAGTTCTATTAATAACACCCCGCACCTACCAAATTTGTTAGCCAATGGGCTGGACTTCGGAAATGGTCGCCCAAGACTTTAACATTACTCGTGAAAAGATGGACGAGCTGGCATTACTATCCCATAATCGTGCATCAGAAGCACAGAAATCTGGCCGATTTACTGAGGAAATCGTACCTTTCAAAACCATCTTGAAAGACGAGGATGGGTCAACAAAGGAGGTTGTTCTGGATAAAGACGATGGCATTCGACATGGGTCAACAATGGAAGGCATGGCCAAGGTTTGTTCGTTCGACCAACCTTATGAAACGATATTCACACCTCTTTAGGCTCGAAGTGCCTTCCCTGACTGGGGTAAAGCTCGTTCCACCGGTGCGAACTCGAGTCAAGTAACAGATGGAGCTGCGGCTGCTCTGCTGATGCGTCGCAGCACTGCGGAAAAACTGGGACTAGCTGACAAAATTATAGCCAAGCATGTCGCAACGAGCGTTGTTGGTAAGTGAGATTCCAACACTATGGTTCTTGTTCAGTCGTGCTGTATTAGCACTACTTTCTAGGCGTTGAACCGAAGCACATGGGGATAGGGCCAGCATAGTACGTGATTAATTTGCAGGGCGCATACTGGGTTCATTATTGACCCCTGACTATAGTGCAATTCCGTTAGTCCACTGAAAAATAAGGCTCAAGCTCGCTGGTTACTAAGTCTAAATATCTCACAGAAAGGTCTTGGAGCGCACAGGACTCAAGATTAGCGACATTGATCTTTTCGAGGTGAGCATACATTTGAACTATAAAGCATAGACATTGCTGATGGTTTATTTGACTCTCAGATCAACGAAGCCTTCTCGTCCATGTATGTCTTATCTGTTCAAGTATTGACAAAACTGACATTTGTGAGCTGAAAGGTACGTTTATTGTGTCGAGAAATTGGGGTTGGATATCGAAAAGGTCAACGTAAACGGCGGAGCCATGTAAGCTCATTAGCTAACGCTCCAACCCATATTGTTAATCCGCCACAGCGCGTTGGGACACCCATTGGGTGCAACTGGTGTTCGACAGGTTGCCACAGGGCTGGCAGAACTTCGCCGCAGGAATGGAAAGGTCCTCTGTACCTCAATGTGTATTGGCTCTGGGTGAGTGCATAGATTGGTTTATTTGATCGTGCATTGACCACCAAAATTAGTATGGGTGCTGCTGCTATCTTTGTCAACGAATCCGCGCAAAAAGTCGCTGCGAAGCTCTGAATGATTATTTTGGTATGACCAACCAATGCATTGACACAACTAGCTTGTGTTAAATAAAGTCATTTTCACAATGGTGATTGGCACGGCCAGTCCACTTTGAGAGTTACAATCAGTGTCAACCACTTTACCATTACAAGAATATATGCGAGGCGAATACGGTATTCACACAGTATACACATTGACCGTACCCTAACGGAAACCGGCCACCTCACTTTACGCCCTCATTGATTCGTGGTCAGTTTAAGGCAAAGCTTAGTTGGCCTTTCTCCAATAGTCTTGCCCAACCCATATAAAATTCTGCCCGCGGCAAAGGTAGCACTACCAGCAACCGCAAACAGAGTGGCGATCAGAATACCAAGCCGCTTTTCAAGGGGCATAAGTATATTATGCCTTGCCTCTAAGCCACCAGCTTCAGGTTGCGAGCATTTGCGTATCAGGTGGGCATCTCCAACGTAATGCATTGTAACAACGACTTTTGTATCAATGATATCGATTTTCACATCTTCTTCAGCATGATTTTATGCCGCCCTGCGTTGTTCGAAGAGAGATAGTAGTATTTGGAGCTGCTGCTTCACGTGCTCGTCATCCAAATAGCTGAGCGGTTGAAAGTTGAGATCTTAGCAAATTGGTTAATCGGTTTTCTGCGAGTGCAAGAAGCTCACAGTACTTGTTGCGGTACCCAGCATATAAAACCCAGCATAAATATATACGTACTCTTTTATACGGTGCGCAGGATATCGACGTGGATTATTGAGTGGCTACGTTATGCTCCGCAGCGACCACGAATTTTAAATATTCAAGTCAGTAGTGTCGTTAGCTCCATTCGAATATTAATTATATTCCCCCGGCATTTTTTCGCCGAGGCAACCCATGCCTGGAGCCAACCTTCTTAACTATCGCAACTCTGAAATGTTTTGGGATGGTTGATTGATCAGGTTGTCATTTTACCCGATCGCGAGTCCACCACGGTGCAATTGAATCGGCGCATCGGCCATAATTACAAATAAACAGGATTGGAGCTTCTGTACGCATGAATGTATGCATCGGAAAGTTGAAACTGAGAAAACGGTACTTCCCACATTCGATTCCCAAAATGAATGAGTTTAGCGCATGTATGCGTCATGCATGCAACTGCATCTCAAAAGAGTGTTTTTCAAGCCGGCCAGTTTGGTTCAGGACTCCGTGACCCCAAATGGTTTCCTTGGGTTCAGCAATCATTTCGGAGAAATATCCGAAAAATCCGGATCCATTACTCGCAAGTACAGCATCCGTTTATTCCCTTCTATTGGATGTTAAATATTGCAATACACCTCGATCCTGCGAATTCGTTATTTTGACAGATGTGCGCCCCTTGTGTCAACATCTTATCAACGGGAGCTCACAAATCCGCGTGAGCACGCCATTCGAATATTCGGTCAAGAGTCTGAGTCAACGCCGAACTTTCTGCACACGTTCTGACGATATCTGCCTCGTACTTGGCTCTCTGTTATTAAGTTACTGTCTCCGGCCAGCCTCGGCCCCAGTTACCCGCTGACAAACCCTCCACGAATTCGGAGCCAATCAGATCAGCGATTGCTAACAATACCACGTAAATCGAAGAATTTGACCAAGTTAATATCACAATATTAATCAGCAATACGATCCTTATGCATTCTCGTGGTCTTGCTCCGCAAAGTGTACGTATTAACTTGGCAGGTGGAGGCGGGAGCGGGCACCCGCATATCTATTACGATCGTCCCAACCCCACCAGCGTCAACGAACATCCAGTAACGATATGATCGAGTGACTAATTGGCCTTCTATTTCTTGCCAAAGATAGCAAGGGACGGAACCATATCGGCCATATGCCCCGGATGAACTTTTCGCGCATGAATTGATTCCGCATAAAAGCCAAAGGATGAAAGGGCCTTCTATACCCAACCTCCCATTACTTCGCTAATCACCACTAGCACTCCCACATCTTAATCTTTGTTAAATTTGTGAATAAACAGGTTCGGAAGTTATGCTTGTCAATGCATACTGGAACTGACAGTTTCCAATCAGAATACGAAATATGGTCCCGCCCAACTTTTCAAGCAAAGTAGAAGTAACGTTTATTGGGACCGCCACGGCCATCATCAACATCGGTGGCATTAACCTTCTTACCGATCCGTCCTTTGACGAAGCTGGCACTGAATATGACCTCGGGATCATGGTTTTGAAAGTCCTTCAGAATCCCGCGATCAAAATCCACGATCTCCCGTCTATCGATGCCGTGCTGTTGAGCCACGAAGATCATCCCGATAACCTTGATAAGACGGGTCGAACTCTTCTTGAGGGACGAACCGTTGTTACTACCGCCGATGGTGCCAAAAATCTCAAGCCTAGACCCTCGGTTCATGCAATCCACCCATGGGAGACCATCGCTCTCAAGATCGGTGGCAAGGACTTCAAGATTACCGGCACACCCTGCAAGCACCTGCCAGGGGGCGAAGTAACGGGATTCATCCTCGAGACCGATTCTTTCGGAAAGAGCCCCGAAGGCCTTCCAAATGCTATCTACATTTCAGGGGATACGGTATACCTCGAGGAGCTCGCCGAGATACGCAAGAAGTTTCACATTGCCCTCGCGGTTTTGCATCTTGGCTCGGTGGTTGCCCCGACGCCAGAAGGGCCACTTCAGATTACTCTTGATGCCAAGTCAGCAGCTCAGCTCATTCGAGATATTGAGCCGGATACTGTCGTGCCGATTCACTTCGACTCATGGCGCCACTTTGTCGAGTCCAGTCAGCACGCCGCCGAGGTGTTTGAGGAAGAGGGTCTCGGAGACAAGGTCATTTGGGTCAGCCCAGGAGAGACAAAGCGGGTGTTGTAATGTGGGGATGTTATTACGTGAATGTCCAAAGGCAAAGTAAACCAATTCCTCAATACAGTCTGTTCCGAACTATCGCTGGCAAATCATAAACCTTGTTGTCTATGACGTGTAGTTTGAGAGCATTCCCCGAAGTGTGGAAGTTAATGACAGTGGCACCGGGCCAAATAGCAACCCGGTCAACCCGTCATTGCGATGCCCGAGGTGGCCACATAATGACCCTTTGTTCATAATTATTGCGATTGTGTCGGTGTAGTGGCAGTGCTCGGGAACGAATCCCCCGGCACCAATTTTCAATGATCGACATACAAAAAGGACTGGTGGGGCCACGAACGGGCAACTTTCCACCTCTCGTTTCTCTAGTCTGCTCGGTCGGACTAGCACTTTCTTTTCTAACAACTTTCGTTACTTTCCCCACTAGTTCTCAAGATGTTGCTCAACGCTGTCTTTGCCCTCGCCGTTGCAGCCGGTGTATCTGCCCATGGCTTTATCAGCGGTGAGTACTAGGTCGCTGCATAGGAATCATTTTACTCAGTTCTTTCAGGCATCCAAATTGGAGACGAGACTTTTGATGGCCCACTCCCTTTCTCTAAAAACAACGCCGCAAGTCCGATTCACAAAATCAGCACCACGTTCCCTATCACGAGCGCCACAGACGCCAGCATGAACTGTGGACAGGGTTCCCAAGCAGCTTCCGAGGTCGCTGCCGTCAAGGCTGGACAAAAGATTACTATTTCTTGGAAGAGCGGGCAGAACAAAAACGTAGGTTGATCCTATCAAAGTGCTATTTGCTCCTATTTGCTTATCATAATTCCTTTCTTGGGTATAGTGGGGACATTCTCTGGGCCCTATAATGACCTACCTCGCTCAAGTCCCTGCTGGTCAGACTGCCGACAAATTCGACACCCGCAACGCCAAGTTCTTCAAAATTGACGAAGTGGGTCAAACTGGAGGTGCAGGTACCGGATGGGTCCAGGCTTCAATCAGTCAGTATTACCTTTCGTGATTTTTTATGGATTTCCAATGATATGCGTTACAGAGGAAGGGAAAACCTTTGACGTGACAATTCCCCAGGGCCTCCCTGCCGGCGACTATGTCATGCGCCACGAACTCATCGCCCTGCACTTTGCCACTAAGAAAGATGGCGCGCAGTTCTACCCAGGCTGCGTTAATCTCCGTGTCGACGGCGGCGCGGCCTCGCCCAAGGCTATCGCCGCAGACACCGTCGAGTTCCCTGGTGGCTACGTTGCCAACGACAAGAGCTTGTTTGTTCCCGACTTGCACAGCAACTCATTTGTCTACACTTTCCCTGGTCCTCAACTGGCCAAGTCCTTCGCTAGTGCTGCATCCATTCCCGGTAATACCACCGATTCCCTAGTGCGTACCACTGCGACCGAGCCTTCAGCGCCCACCGCCAAGCCCAAGTGCAAACGCGCTGAGAATGGGCACATGCGTGTGCGCTCGCGCATCATGCGTCATCTTGTCTAATTTGTTCTTTTTTTAAAGTTGGGGGTTCATGATCATTGTGTAATGTGTTGTGGTACTATTGTGTATCGCTAGTTGCTTTTTTGTGCTGTAGAGTTGTTCTGTGAATAACTAGACCACCTCGCTAGCGGGGTCTTGAATTCTGCTGCGTGCGCGAAGCGAGAGCTTGGTTAAGTTGAGGCGTGAAAGATGGCGCCGCCCGTATCTGTCGGACTTTCAACTTCAGCAGTAATAACTTATTCAAACCTAGGAAGAGATCGAGTTTCGTAACTCGTCCTACGTGCCTGTTGACAGTAAATTGCATCAATTCATTGATTTCGAATCCGTTCCCGCGGTACTTTATCGCTAGTTTCAGCACCCTAGCAAGCCAACCCACTTTCAGCTACTCGCCGCGGAGCCGGACATCAGTAAAATCCGCCGGCGCTCGTGAGCCGTGATTTTCTCGTTTGGTCTCGCTTTGATCGCCGAGCCTCACGTGCACCACAAGCGCCCATGCTCGCGGTTCTCGTGAGACCCCAGAATCAAGGCGAGAACCGGCAGCTTCCGTGGGCGCTCACGTGATTTTCGCATTTTGCTGATGGATGTTACTAGTAAATTGTCATGAGGCTGTCTGAACTGCTAACAGCACCTAGCTACAGACTGATTCTGTATTCATTGAAATCTTGTCCTACTAGTACTAGTACTCTTATACGTGGTTGCAGAATTTTGGCCAGCCACTTCAGGCAAAAGCCTTGCCACAACTAAGCACCTGTCGATCACATGCCGGAGGTGAGTCTTTCCAGATTGGGCTTCAACATGGTCCTGATATCTGAGAGTGTGATGGTTCTTACCCTCACTGCCATCTCATTAACAGAACATAATGAAAGTCATTCAAAATCTGAATGATTTTCAATATTCAACATGTTTTTAGTGACTCCAAGCATTTAGAACGTCCTAAGATTTCAGTTGAAATTCACCTATTTCTCTTTCAATTCAAATTCTGGTGAAAATCAACCTCATCTCCAAAAAGAATCACATCTGGGAAAATAAAATGCGATTTTCTCAATAATTTACTTGGCAATTTAGAAATCTGATCAAACTTATGTAATTTTTAAGATAGCCTCCACCTTTCACATAAAAATTTCAAATTTGACTATAAAAGGCAACTCCCAATTTGCATTTTTGATCAATCTCCTGTTCTAGCCAATAATTTTATTCTCCCTTGATGCCAAAGTGACTAAATGCTATAAAATACCCCTGGGGGGTGCATGCATGGGCTCTCTGGTGAGTGTGCTGATGGGGAAGGGGACTTGTGCTGAGGCTGGATGGACAGGGGCTAGGGCACTCAGCAAAGGCAAAAGTCAGCTGACATGTGGCTGTCCTTAATTGAGATAAGCTGATGAGTCATGTGATCATCATGATCAGCTGCAATTTCAACAAATATTTCAACTGGATTGAGGGTAGACACAAATGAGTTTGACCTGAAACTCATAAATATCAGGTGAAAAAATGCAATGTGAAAGACTAATCTACATCAGGAAAACCTGCAAAAGATTTAAATCTAGGGGGTTGCATTATGCATAGTTTCAAGTACTTTGAAGAATCTAGGAGGATTCACAGTGCTGAAGAATGTTCAAAGATTCTAACTACTTTAAAATCTTGTCACATGTTGCAAAGTGGTTTGCAACAAGGTGGGGAAATTCAAAGTACTTTACCCAAGATTTAAAACACTAAAAAATCTGTGAATAATCACCAAATAATCATCAAATAATCCTCAAATAATCCTCAAATAATCACCAAATAATCCTCAAAAAAATCACCAAAAAATCACCAAAAAAATCATCAAAATCCCTAAAAAATCCTCAAAAAAGCACCAAATAATCACATGAACAATTCCTGTCAAAACTCAATAAAAATAACATTCAAAAACATAAAAAGGTCAATCTTAAATGTACCATATATGCCAATGAAAATAATGTAAAATTTTCAGGGTAATTTGTTTCGAAAATTTTCTTTTTTTATGGTACAGTTTATATACTAGCATGGTATGTATAATTTGAAATTTCGATCAAAAATTCCGATCCAGCCATCACAATTGTCATCCCCTTGTGACCAACTGACTAAATGCTATAAAATGCCTCAGGGGTGTGCATGTGCAAGCCCAGGTGTGGTGTGCTGCAGTGTCAAAGTGACTTTAGCTGCAAAGTCCAGGTCATGTGACTATTTGGTCATGTTTGGTCATGTTTGTCTAAATTTTTTTTTCCTATACATATGTTTCTTGGGATGGAGAAATTTTGGGGGTACAGAGGGAAATTTTGGTGCTTTTGAGATTGTGATGATTATTCAGAGATTATTCAGAGATTTAAAGTACTATAAAGATCATTGAGATTGGTTTTAAAGTACTATACATACAATTGAATTGTTTCAAAGTATTGTAAAACAGAGTTGCATTATCTGCTTTTGGTGCTTTAAAGCACTTTAAAGACAGCAAAGCTGAAACTGTTTTCCTGATGTATATTGAAATTCCATCCATTTTTCACCATTTTCTGACTGAAATTTCCATGTTTTTGTGGTGATTAATTTACTTGATTTATATTGACTTTCACTATGTCTTGTCACTCAGAAGGCATGTCTATGAGATTCCTTTGGCCAAGTCCAATGTTGTTATGCTATCTGGAGTCAAGGGGGCTATGCTCTCTGAGGCATATGTGATGGATCTTATGTAATCGATGTCGCTCTCTTTCCATCTAGAGTGGTCTCGCCTTCCTAAACAGGCAGCATCATACCTAAATAGGGCCATCAGTACCGAAAGCCAGGTTCAATTTGCGGACGCAAAATATACCATTCGAACCGCAGAATATTTTCGTGAATTTGTCATATTTTTTCAGTGCGACGCGACGTCCGTCTTGATGGAGAAATGCGCAATCGGTGCGCACACAGGCAAAGGGATTGGCGCTTAAGTATTTACAATGCATGACTCCGAAGGATTAAACCCCGCCGCGCCGCGCCGTGAAACCGAACTTCATGCAAAACGGTTCAGTATCCACCGGAGATATAACAAATTCTTTGTTTAAAACAAGTTTCAAGGCTGAAACTCGTTTCTAAAGTATAAGGATGATACACGAGATAGGTAAAACTGAATGCAGAGATAGCATGATACATTTACATAGTAATATAGGTATCTCTGACTGTAACCTTGACACGCACTTCATGTTTTGTTCCATATATGACTCTTATTATCCTGTAACACTAGAATAGTGTTTTTGATCTCTGATGGAACCATTATTCTGGGTTCCCTACTTGTATATAAAGAGCCCTGCAGGGTCCTTCCTAATGCATCGCTCTCTTTTCGCATACTTGCTATTGTTGTATCAATCATGTGTCACCGCACTGTTAAGATTAACGCATATAGCCTCGCCTTATCGGTGGTAGTCTAATAAGCTTAGGTGCCTAATTATCTTTAGCGTGCATACTAGTAATTTTGAGCAGGCATGAACTGCTGCGTTTTGAAAACTGTATAGAAGTAATTTATTTTAGTGTCCACGGTTGATTAGTTCTAAGCTAAGTTTGTTATTAAGTCTAACTGCTATTACTTTCTTTTATTACTATTACTTTTCTCCCTGGGTATTCTTTATTAATTCATATATTCTATTGTAACCATTCCAATTCTACTTAGAATTTCCTAGACTTATAACATTGGTGACCACCGCAGAGATTGCATTGGTTACTTATTATTTTAACTTCTAACCTTCAACTTTTATTCGCATTCAGAACCTTACCTACTTCTTTTAATATAACACTTTTTCAATATTAACAGAATCACTACTATAAGTACTTCACCCTGACCACTTCCCAGGAGAAATTACCAGCTAATCATCCAAGTGCAGATCATCTGCCTTATAATTTATTTATATCTTGTTCAACCTCTGAACAGCGACACATCTACCAGATTTGGGTACAGTACTAGTTGTCAACAACTATAACCCAAGGCTTAACTTAAACCATATTATTATCAGAGAGAATACACTGTTAATACCACACAACTCAATTACATTAAAAAAGAAGAATCAGCATCAGTTAGGCTGCATTAATTCCAACACACTAAAGACTATAAGATTGCCCAAGAGAACTCTTAAGAATATTTAGGTTGATCTTATATTGATCTTAGCTCAGCTTTTACAAGACTTTGGAGAACCCAGAGAATACTTCAGATATTAATGCAGAGATCATCGAAGAGCTTGGTCTGATAGAATGGAAGAAGCTTTTCAGTTCCCACTACCACCATCTAGACCTCCTCACAATTAAACCACAAAATGACCTAATGACAGAAGAACTATCTGCTAGAGAGCAAAGTCCCTAAGACCTCAGGGCAGGGACAGCCCCTCCAGCAGCTGGACCTTCAGAAGGGAATCAGGAGCATACATAAGGGAACAACAAGTTTTATTACTCAACCAAGATGACGGTTCACTTTCTTCCAAGATTGCTTCTATCCAGCAATATTTACCTTATGGACCAGAAACTACTCAGTTTGAGATCAGTCAGAAGAAATACAGAAGCATACCAATCCTATGCCGACTGTATGGAGTCAACTTGGAGACTGTCATACTTGCCTGACCTAAATGCATGGAGAAGGACTTGCCAGAAGAATGGGACGAAGGATCTATAACATGCACGAGTTAAGCTGGATATAATATACTATCCCTCAGACAATTGTGAACGATACTACGGAAGGTTCTTTGAAGCCTTAGACAGGATAGTTACCTTCATTCCAACCTGCTTAATTACTAAGTCTGAGACCAGCGGTATGTCCAGATGATAGATTGGAATATGGAACATTTTTCATTGGACTAACTACAGAGAAAAACTCAGTTATTAATTCAATGAGGAATACAGGTCAGCACCTACAGTGCCTCAAAGGCCTCAAGCTGATTGCCTATTCACGAGAAGCCTTTGATGTAGCGGCAGTGGTATATAGGGATGAGGTAGAAGGTTTTTGACCTGGGTATATATGCGTGGACACCACAGTTTCATTACTTCATCCCCAACTTCACCCTCTTTTAAGAAAGGCATGCAGGAACAGTTGGAAGGGGAACTTGAGGATTTAACTGAGAGGTTGGAGGAAGAAACCTAGCACTTCATCATCAGAAAGGGAAATTAGACAAATCGGGTGGAGGAACTCTCAAGGGAATCTACTTCTCTGCGAACAACTGGAACCTTCCTAGTAGGGCAGCCCAGGATGAGAATCAACCTCAGCCCCAGTTCCGAGAATAGGACCCCATCGCTCTGCCAGCTCTTTAAGATCCAGGAGGCATACACCTTTACCCTCACAAGGTCAAGAATAGACTTTAGTGGAGCATTGGTGAGAGTAAATATACAGTCCTAGTCAGCCTAGTCCTTTAAGACAATCTCTTGCCGATGGAAGATTCTAATACCTAGGATAACCAATTTAGGAACGGCTACTCCTGCCCAATCTAGCCCTATTAGAAGAGGAAATAGTGTTTCAGGAGGTAGCAGGTCTATGTCTATCAGAATCCGTTCCTGAAGGGAACTGATTCAGAGTGTACACTATACTAGCTCTGAAGAGAAGCTAATATCCTCCTGAAGTACCAGTAGAAGAAGACCAGGAACACCCTTTACTCCAAGAATGGATCAGATTCTAGAGGATGCAGTTGGAAGTGGAATTAGTTCTCCCCAACTAGGAGAAGCTATAGGATCAGTAAGCTCTCAGCAGGGAAATGGATTCCGCCACCAAAGCAGAACCTAACTATCAGGAAATCACTCAGAATGAAGATGTCAAGGAGAAAGACTCAATTACCCCAAGCTTCTATGAGATCTGAGCAACTAGAAGAGCAAGAAGACCTTAGGCCTAGTCCAGCAGGAAGCATAGATTCAGTCAGCACAGTAAACTCTCAAGCTACTCGTGTTACCACCCAGAATCTTTTGCCCAATCCACTCCCTGCAAAATAGTTATGGGTACACAGGATTAAGCAGAAGAGCAGCAGAGAGTCCCTTCCCTGCGGGACAGGAGAACCAGTTAGGAATCTACCACCCCATGCAGCATTTATTCATAGGAGAACTTCTATAGGGGCAAATAGACGGTCTTCAGGGTAGCACTCTGATCCCTGCTGGCTGCTCCACTAGGATTTCTGATATACCAGAAGAACCTGAAGAGAGTAGAGCATCTAACATTCCCCATATTCCATCAACCAATCTATTCACCTATGCGACAAAGTAGAATCCTTGCTCAGCTGAAGGCCAGAAGAGCCATCTTCTTCTTCATCTTCAAATTCCAGGACTTCCGGCCGAACACCTCTAAGACCAGCATTGGAATACCTAGTCCAGTCCAACAAGCTCAAGATTAGGACTGAGGGAAATCAAGTACCTAATAGAGCTCTGAACCAACCCACCAAGCTCAAGCTAACCTGAATGAATCCTATGGGAAGATCAGGAGATGACTGAAATCATTATCCTAACCACTCATCACCTGCCATCCAGGACAGCTACCTCTAGGAGGTTCAGTGAAGTCCTGCATCCTCAACCACCAAGACAACAACCAGGAGATATCTTAGGGAGGGAGGGACCACCTGAAGATGGACCTGTGACAGGACATCTCTGAGATAGCTCTGGAGGATCTCCAAGGAGCCAAGAAGACCACTACCTAGAGAACCACCTATAGGACCTCCAGGAGGACAAGGACCCCCCAGGAGGAGGTAGAGGATCACCAGGAGGACAACCTCCACAAGGAATTCAGCCAGGAAGACTGGCCACGGCTAGACCATTCAGACCTCAGCCGGTTCACTTTTGATACAAAAGCTCAAGCCTGAAATTATTCCTGAATGGGATGGAAGGATGAGTGAATTAGGAGACTGGATGATTAAGATCATGATACAACATATAGTGAGTTCACAAGCATGCAAAACTAAGGTCAACAAGTACCCTTGCGATTTAAAGGAAGAGCTGTGGTTCGGAGCTCTAGACTTCAATTATAGGCGACAAATCACGGCTAACTGGGAAACTTTGAAGTTAGCAATGGTAATCCACTTCATGGATCGACATTACTTGGAGACTCAAGCTAAGGCCCTCGAAGCCAAGTAGGAGCCAAGGGGACATGAACATGAAGACTCAGGAGCCTATGTCCCTCAGGAAGCCAGAACTGGCTGCTGACTGGACTGACTTATGGAGCTTATGCAAGTCCGCAGATAGTTGCACCCCAGATCTTGGCATGTTCTAGTCAACCCACAAAGGATTCCTGACTGGGAATACCTTCCTGGATGAAATATCTTGGAACCAACAACAACTAATGAAGCTAGGACATGACTTTAGGAGGAAGAGGAACTTCTTCAGATGTCCAGCGACAACTTGACCAGGATGCAATCATGATTCACCAAGTTAGAAAGCTCCCAGAGGAAGAGTTCAAGAGCCTGCAGTGCATTCCCACAAGTTACTTCCAGAAGCAGTAAAGTTAGGTCTAAAATTTGCCACAAAGCCCCACATCCAAAAAGAGATGATATTGTTTCAAAGGGAAAGACACCCAAGGATAAAAGGGGCTAGAGGATGCCATACATTGTAGTAGTTTGAATCATTGGGACAGAAGTTGTGCCTACCATGTCAAAAAGTCCAGGAAGGATTTGTGCGAACTAATCTTGTAAAACAGAAGACAGGTTTAATAGCTGCTCAAGAAGCTATGAAGATCTTTGTTATGAATCGGAGGAAGATGACTTGATCAATCTGGAAAGAGTCAGCTTCAGAAACAGAGGAGGATTTTCATAGGCCCCTCAAATCAATGACTGTGGCTACCTCAGTGAAAAGCCTACCACTGAAGCAAGAGGAGCAAGCAAGGTCAGTTTGGGGAAATGCTAATCCAACAAAGGCAACAGTATCCAGTCCATCTCACTAAGTCAAACTTAGTTGAATCTTCTTTTCTAAAATGCCAACCAGGAGATCCTGGGCAGAGTTAAAGTATCAAGGATTAAGAGCCAAGCAGTCAAAGTTGGAGAAGAAATAACTTTAAAAAGGCTAATGGCCAGGCCAGCAGGAGCAGCACTCTATGGTTGTAAAGCTTCTATTATCAAAAGGATGGATTCAGAAGGACCTAAAAGGCGAATCACTTTTGACTGGTTCTGAAATAACTCTGATTAATGGCGAGAATTTCCATAGAGCCTTAGTCCACCACCTAGGATTAAATTAGGACAAAAATTGAGACTTCTAGTTCAGAGTCACTGGAAATAGTACAATCTGTCGGTATGTTACACTACCTCTTACTCTTTGGCTTCAGACACGGGAATTGTTAAGATGGAATGTGGAAGTATGTGGTTCTAAGATGAACACTGTTTTATTCACGTTTGATTTTTTAAGTACCAACTTTCTCTCATAAGAAATGGGAGGTACATACATTCAGTTCGGAGGATCAGGAAGAACTTCTCTCAGTGGAAAGATCTGAAAGGTAACAAGTTGACAAGTCAGGAAATACCTTCCCTGGCCGAAGTCTCTGAAACTTCTCAACCTTGGAAAGAGAAGAACAAGTTAAGAAGGCTTACCAGGGAAAGAAGAAGGATAAAAGTTACCTCCCAATACTTCCTGATGAACCAACATATGAGACTGTGACAATTCCTGCTCAGACCATTAAAATAGTTGGAGTGCAAAGACTAAGCTTCAAGGAAGGACAAGCAGAAGGACTTCTGGAGAACAATTCAGTCCAGACAAAGAAATTGAAGACAACACTCACATCACAGACAGTCTAATTCTGCAACAATCTAAAGGTCCAGATTTCTACTTTCCACTTCCCTATTAGACTACAAAAGGGGAGAATTCTAGGATATGCATCGTCCTATCGGATATCTGTCACAAGAAAAGGACTTGAGATAAGGACGAACTTGATGGGTAAAGCTCATGCCCAACTAATTAAGGCTATAGCTCAAGTTGAGAAGAATAAGCTGTCCCAGAGGATGAACTTCTAAGCAGTCTGTGGAAGGGAGGGCTAAGACCAGTGAAATTTTATTGCGGCCGCCTGCCCTCAGAGCGATTACTTCAGGAAATGCATTTTGCAGAATTAAGTCAGCCTGATAGGAGAAAGCAGAAAGTGGTAATGTCTAACCATTTATCAGGCTCCGATGGAGACTCGGTTCACATCAGCCAAAGTGGAGATCCAACTTGCGACTCTGGTACCAGGGAAATCTCTTTGGCACATACGGAGCTTCCCCTGCCAAGAGAAGTCATTGACAAGCAGATAAGATGACTGGCTGAGATTGGAGGTCATTGAACCCTCTAAAAAGCCCTTGAGGATTCCCTGTCATTGTCGTCTACAGGAACAACAAGCCAAGAGTTTGTATAGACTATAGGAGGTTGTGGTTGCTATACCAGATGAGTACCCTCTGCCAAGACAAACTGACATTCTTGATGCATTAGAAATAAGAACATCTATTCGACTCTAGATGCTCTAGCAGGATTTACTCAATTAAGCATCAAAGAGGAAGATAAGCCCAAGACAGCTTTCAGGTGCCATAGGGGGCTTCAGTTCAAAAGGTTACCTTTTGGATTCAAGAATGGATCCAGCAGTATTCCAGCGTGTTATGACTAATGTGCTAGCTCCATTTCTTTGGACTTTTGCCCACAGTTTATATTGATGACATCGTCACATAATATTCAGCAAAAATGTCTTGATCACTGCAATCACTTGCATGATGTTCTCCAAGCCATTCATAAATCGGGGGAATTACATTGTCTCCAAGCAAATGCTTCACATTGGATACGAGTCCCTGCTACTTTTGGGACAGAAAGTTTCTAGGCTGGGATTATCTACCCATAAAAAGGTTGATCACCATTTGTCCAGCTGGAACTCCCAGGAATATCCCAACACTACAGACATTCTTGGGAATGATGACTTATTTTGCAAGTTACGTTCCTTTTTATGCTTGGATAGTGGCTCCCTTGTTTGCATTATTAAAGGAAGGGAAGGCCTGGAATTGAATGACTGGAACAGAACTGCCTTTGAACTAGCAGAAACAAGTGAGTTTTCAAGCCCCAGTTATGGCTTACCCTCTGCCAGAAGGCCTTACAGGTTGTATACAGATGCCTGTGACTATGGGTTAGCTATCCCTTCAACAGGTCAGCCTATCAAGATCAAAGACCTGAGAGGAACTAAGATTTATGGCTTAAGAAAGCCTTGATAATGGAGAACAAGTCCCAAAGGTTGACAATACCAACCTCCAAGCAGAGAGACGACTTGATTGGGGGGATACCTAAGAACAGTTTTGGGAAACCACAGTTCAAATTGAGCAAGGTCATTGCATACTGGTCAAGAGTCTTGAAACCAGCAGAAATGAATTATTCACCTACAGAAAGAGAAGCACTAGCACTTAAGGAAGGTATAGTTAAATTCCAAGTTTATCTAAGAGGGCAGAATTCAAGCAATAACAGATCATGCCGCTCTCCGCAGGTACAACTTATATGAATGTCAACAGAGGCGACTCATGACCTGGGAACTATATTTTCAGCCTATCCTAAAATGCAAATAGTGCATAGAGCTGGAAAGTTCATGACAATGCTGATGCAATCTCAAGACTAAGGAGAAGAATCCCAAAGACTGATAGCCCTCAGCTGGGATTACCACTCTGATAATGACACCATTAAGAACTATACCAGGGAAATTGGAGATAAGTTTGAACACAAAGTTTAACTCAGTAGCAGCCGCGTGCATTAACAAATTTAGAGCAAGGAGCTCAGAGCAAAGTCCTAACAGGAGCTCAGAAGAAGGACCATACAACTTCCAAACTACTAAAATCACTTAGCAAGCTATCCAGATTGATTCAACAGAAACCGCTAGATTTCTGAATGCGTACCAGAAGACAAACATTTTGGTCTGGTTTCTTAGTGACCTTAGCAAAGTACATAATCCACTTGAACCCTCCTTACACACAATGCAAGTAGGAGACAACGGATTATTATATTTTTCAAGTTGGGCTGACAAGCTCCGGCTAACTATGTGTCCCAAATCCCTCAGGACAGAAATCATAAAGAGTCCTCATGATGAATTAAATCAAGGAGCTCATGCCGGGTATGCTAAAACCTATCACCTCCATCTATTATTGGCCTAAGATGGGACAAGATATCAAACAGTATCTGTACAGACATGATATTTGCCAAAAGGCTAAACCCAAGCGACATGGACCCAGAGGATTCCTACAGCCAATTCCCATTCCTTCTATGCCATTTCTAACTATGGATTTTATTATGGACCTTCTGAAAATGTAGATTACTGCGTATCTATGTTATTGTGGATAAACTAACTAAGTATGCTCACTTTCTTCCCTGCACTACTAAGATCAATGAGGAAGAAACAGCTCGGCTATTCCATGATAACATATGGTGCCTATGTTTTACCCAGACAAATTATTTCCGACAGAGATTCTAGGTGGACTGGAACCTTTTGGAGCCATCTCACACCTCACTTCAAAATTAAGCGAACTCTGACAACTGCACATCCCCAAGCTGATGGCCAAACAGAAATAATGAATCAAACCTTAGAAATAGCCTTAAGAACATTTGTTAATCCAGAAAAGGACAACTGGAGCACTGCTACATGGTTTTCATGCAACTCATACAACACAAGCATACATACTTCAACACAACTATCACCAGCCTACCTTCTTAGAGGATTCAACCTCTAACAAGTTCACCATTACAAGAGCACATTAGCCTGATTAGTCAGGAAATAGAAAGCAACTGGCTAGAAGTTCAAGAAATGGAGTTGGTCCGATCAAAAACTAAAATTCTTTAAGATTGATAAATTCTTAAGAAAAGAGCTTACAATTCTAATTTGGGGAGCACATAGAGAATTTGAGGAAGGAAGTTTGGTAATGATCAATCCTCATTACAAAAGCTGAATTACTCAAACCAGGACGAGAAAAGGCAAGAAGCTTAACATGAAGTATGAAGGACATTTCGGTAAATGGAACAAGTATACCCCAGTAGCATACAATGAGAACTACCAGCAAGTTATCGCATGCATCCTGTGATCAACATTGCACATCTTGAACCTTATCACTCTTCTCCTACTGAATTAGGAGATAGACCCATTAAAAGCATCTCCAGAGAGAAGACTTTGAGGATCTACCAGGAAATATGAAGTGAAAGAATCATAGAAAGATGGAAAACAAGGATCAAGAAGGATAAAGAAATACAAGGTTAGATGGATAGGATATGGACCGGAATGGGATAGTTGGTTATCTAGACACGGTAAAAAATTCACCAAAGTTCTCAGGAGATGGAACAGCAGAAGAGTTAGAACCTCAGTTCTCGCACAATTCTTGAAGATATTATGATCTACAGAAGACAACCTCCGGATAGAGACACCTTGGACTGGCTACAGATATGCATACACAAACACAAGAATGAAAGAAATACTAAAATTAAAACACATACAGAAAAAAGAAAAGAATATAAATACAACTCTAAGATTCACTTTTATTCTTCACTTCAACAGGTACACTTCCCTCTCCTCCCAACTCTGGCTTTACTTCCACTCAGAATGTGAAATCTCTCCTCTTACTAGTACTCCTAATGGCCTTTGCCCTTTATTACTGTCCAACAAGAAGGTTTAACTGCGTCATACCTTCATCCTAAGCCATGAAGGGTTAACATGAAGAGTTCGAAGAGGACTCTCGTCTTTGATTATGCGAGACGCCACTTCTTGACCTTGCCTCGCTGCCTCCTGCCTTGGCTCCACCTGCATAGAAGGAGTTAGAGATGTGGATGAATGGTTTTCAGGAAAGCTGGTCTAGCCATAGGCTTATTTGGCGTGATCCCAGGCGGAACTGTCTTCCCTCTGTGTGAATGAATCGACTATGCCGGGAATGCTGGGGCATCACAGAAGCCCAACACATCTCCAGACTCTGCAGGGTCTACACCTCAAGCACAGCGGCCACTGGACATGCAATTATTCCCATCGACGTTCTGGAAGGCGCATGTATGATCAATGACATAGAGCAGAAATGCCTGCGCGCAGAAGGGCCCATCTGGCGGATCTCGGAGACAACTACTGCGTTGCCTTTTACAAGTGCCGGATGTTGGCCGCCTTTGCCGACTATAGGATGGAACGAAAACACAGCTCAAGTATGACTTCACCATACTCCTTTGTGCGCTCATGGGTTTTCTGCCGCTCCTCCTGGTTTTTGGACGACGCTTTTCCTGGCGGCACTTGCTCCATATAATACAGGAACGGTACATCAACCCACATTCACCGCTCTTATCTGCCTTCCGCCCATGGTCCTGCTACGCACGGTAACTGTCTGACCTGCTCTAGTAGAGACTCTATGTGATTACTGGTCGACTGGTGGACATTTCAATGCTCTTCCCTCTGAAGACTGGATTTATTGATGGTAAGCACTTAACTGGATTAAGTCAGTTATATGCTAATAAAATTGGACTCTCCAGAAGAGCCAGATAATGAGCGTGGAAACCCATGATGTGCTTTGATGAGGAAGTGTAAGCAGCGAAGAGCTGAGCACCTCCCTCTTTTGATGCTTTTCAGCTGGGCCAATGAGCCTGTACACAGGAGTCAGTGTTGCAGCTGACTTAGGACAGAATGGGTTGTCAATGACACCTACGAGCACCTCCCCTCCCCTCCCTCAGACCCCTCCGCTGGGGCTCCTCCGGCTTTGAAGCTTGATGCGAGCCATGGGTGAGCCTGCTGCAGTGCTGAACCTGCTTTTGGCACCTGGGGCCGGTAGTCGACCCCACCTTCTTTGGGGCTCCCTGCCGAATGGGCTGCTGCTGCTGCTCAAGCTGGTCCTGAAGATTTGGCCAGGCCTCATCAAATTGCTTCCGCGCACACCCTCCTGCCACTGACTCTGGGTACACTACCCAGATGGCACTATTGGATGGGCAGGCCGGATGAGCGGGATTCCCACCTCATCCAGAATGCCCTCCAATCGCATGAGGAGCTCACTCTGTTACCAGTTAGTAACTTACCTTCAATCTGGCCAAGCACACTGACCTATCCTACTCACAATTTATGGATTTAGTGTCACGGCTTGGCTACAGTTGGGATTGCGCTTTAAAGGAGCGCATTTTTAATAATTTTCTTAAAAAATAGTCCTGTGTTTCTGGCGATAATTTCGGTTTCATTAATTTTCTACACCACTCCCTTAGAAAATCAAGGAAATTTTATGATCGGAATCGTGATCTGGGTCAGAAAAACCCCATAAAGGCATATTTTCAGGATTTAAGAAAATTTATTTAAGGTAGCAAAATTAACCGTCATGAAGACCCACTCTCAATCTCAGAGTATCTTTCAGCCCCTGATAGCGGTCAGCTAATTGAACACTATGCCTTCATTGATTAAAAGAAGAGTGAGTCAGCGGAGGATAACCATTAGAAATGGCGACAACCCTGCTCCCGAAGGGGCTCATCCAATCTCAGGCCTAGTGCAAGCCTGGTCAACGAGCTACTATTAGAGGAATTCCAAATGACTTGTTTTCAATAAACTATTTGGCTCCGGTTTTGTGGGTCAGGCCTCAGGCTGAAATGGCTGAAAAGGCCTTAATTCGTAAAAACCGCTATTTTAGTCAGAACACATCTATATTGGGGGGGATATGTGATGGATCTTATGTAATCGATGTCGCTCTTTCCATCTAGAGTGGTCTCGCCTTCCCTAAACAGGCATCATACCTAAATAGGGCCATCAGTACCGAAAATACACTTAGGTTCGAATTTGCGGACGCAAAATATACCATTCAATGAACCACCAGAATATTGTCATATTTTTTTCCAGTGCGACGCGACGTCGTCTTGATGGAGAAAATGCGCAATCTTTATGTCGGTGCGCACACAGGCAAAGGGATTGGCGCTTAAAGTATTTTGCAATAGAGCTCCGAAGGATTAAACCCACTGCACTTGCCCTCCACAGCCCACTGCCACTATGAGCACTCAGAATACGTGCGCTCGGGGGTAATCGACCTCTGCGCGTCTGAAACCGAGGTTTATGCAAAACAGTTCCAGTATCACGCGAGAGATATAACAAATGCTGTTTTAAAACAGAAGTTTCAGGCTGAAACTCGTTTCCACCAAGGATATGGATGATACACAGATAGGTAAAACTAGACTCTGGGAATAAAAGCATGATACATTTACATAGTAATATAGGTATCTCTGACTGTAACCTTGACACGCACTTCATGTTTTGTTCCATATATGACTCTTATTATCTGTAACACTAAGAATAGTGTTTTGATCTCTGATGGAACCATTATTCTGGGTTCCCTACATGCCTCTCATTACAGAGATCCTTCTAATGTCAGCTCATCTTTTACCCCGCATACTTGCCACTTGTACTCAAAATGTTGACTGTGCTCCTGTTAAGGAATTAGCATAGCATAGCCTCGCTATTATCAGTTAGTTAAGTCCCAACAGACACAGGGTAACACTAATTATCTAAGCGGTGCTACTAAATTGTTACACAGAGGTAGAGACACAGAACTGCTAACGACACATTAGCAGCCATGAGTATTACAGTAGGACGGTTCAGGACCTGCCCTAAGCTAAAGTTTGTTAGCAAGTCTAACTGCTAATTACTTTCTTTATTACTATTACTTTTCTCCTGATTATTTCTTTATTAATTCGCATATATTCTATTATTGTAACCATTCCAATTCTACTTAGAATTTCCTAGACTTATAACAGCATATAAGCCGGCACATGTGTTGTGCCAGATGCTTTATATCTCCCATTCCCCATCTCCACCCCACCCACCATGCTGACACTTCAAGACTCACCCTATCTCTTATGCCACCCAAAAAATCCTTCGAAGCCTTCCCTCCTGCAAGGTGCACAGCATACCAAGGCTGACCAACAAGGCATTGTCAACAACAAACAGAATGGAGACCCATTGCATCTGGGACTCAAGTCCTATACACATGCATTAGGGGTCTGGAGAGTGTAAGTCCATGTCCAATGTTGCTCAGTTATCAGTATAGCTCATTGTGTTCAACAGCTACCAGAATCTCAACCCTTGTCACGGCCTGACACGACTAAACGCAACAAGCGCGGAAAACGATAACTCCATGGAGACCCTAGGAGTCCAAGGAGATAAGTAAGTCAGGTGACCCTAGAAGCGTTAGAAGACGCTGCGTGCAGACAGTTTTGCAAAAATAGCTGCACATTTGTTGTTATGAGTATTGGTTGAGAAATGACTCGTACGATTATGTATAGCTGTGCATGTCATGTATATAAACTACGGGTCGAGTCAAACAAAAGGCAAGGCTAGAGCCCAGCCTCTTGGTCAATCAACACACTCCTGGCAACAACTCCCTAGAGCACCTCTGTGGTGCCATTTGAGCTTGCCCATCGTCTCTAACCCTGCCTTCAACGCGGTAAGGCCTGTGCCTGTTGTAAGTGCATAAGTGCCGCATACTGAGACCTGACAACCCTGGTGCCAAGCTCAATAACTATCTTATGCCCAAGGATTACATGCGGATGGTAGCCCATGCCATCAATGGCAGATATGGCAACAACAAGGCCTGCTTAAGGACTGTATGCCAGTACTGGAAGAATGCCACCACTGCTCTTGACTGTGAAGGTGGGAAAGTCAACAAGGACATCATCAATTCTACTACCAACATGGGTAATCTTTGCTTGCAACTGGGCTGAGAGCTGAACATCAACTTCTTTCTTAGTTCATCAACAGTCCACTCCAGGAGGAGATGAACCTGGCATGTCAAAAACGTGTGAGGAAGTACACTTCCATGTCTGTCTTCCTTCTCCTCAGTGCTTGATTATGGGGGTCCAACTGGCACAAATACGCCAGCCCTAAGGACCGGATTGATCTGTGGGACAGGATCATGCTCAATGTCTTCACCTCTGCTCATGTTGGAGAGTACATCAAGTCCACAGCTCGAAAAGGGAGTGGTTGAGGTTTGCACTACAGGGTGAGTTTGCATTGAATCAATTCAGCATGACAGACATGGACATTGAACTCCAGGATCTAGTTGTTGGTGTCTTTCGCAATGAGCAAGGTGAACCTGAGTTCTTTATGGAGGTTAAGAAAGATGGGAAGGGCATGACATCCACCCCTTGGAGAAAGTAGGCATCTGCTTTGAACTTGGTCAACACCTCACTTATCCATGCTATTTTCCTCCACAGTCCAGAACACTCTCTGCATGAAGGCTTGGGAAACCACCTGCTCATGTGAAATCCTCTGCTCATGTGATTAGCCATCCTCATGGCCAAAGGCACATTCCAAGACTATGACATGATAGATGCACTCATGGACATTGTGCTGCCAGAAGAGGGAATCGTGAAGATCCACTGGCACAAGAGCTTTCTCAACAAACCTGTCTACAAGCAAGGCAAAGGCCATATCTAGTCTGCCCACACCTACTGCTCTTGTCTCCATGATCTTGGCATTCGAGCCAGATTCAAAAAGCTCTCCAATCACGACTTTTGTGCTGAAACCCTCTGCCAGACTGGTAAGTCTATTTTCCCCTGAAGCTGGGGTGGTCTATCTCACAAAACTCCTCAGATGCTGCTCTTCAGTCTCCTCCACTTCCTCAAAATGGATCACGACTGCAATCTGGCACAGACTCTGCCAGCCAAGGAGCTGAACGACTTGGTCACCAGTGATGACTACACAGCTCTCCATGCTGAACTGGACAGGCTGCCAGACTGTGACGATTCCACTGTCAAGGGGAAATGGGCAGAGATCCAGGGTGGACTGAGAGGTCTCCATCAGCAAAAAAAAAAGGGGTATGGACAGGTATGTACCCCTGTATCCCCCCATATCTTAGTCT